>JZLH01S0471489.1:12229-26974 GCA_001188425.1 Eucidaris tribuloides
CGTCAATTAGGGTTAAGTCTCTATCGGGTTGATTGTGACAATCCTGCATAAATATTGCAACAAACATCTTGCCAAGACGCCTAAACCCGTTGGAGACACTTTGATTTCGCTATAACACACATCTTCCATAGACCACAGCGAGACATCTCGTATTAGGTCTCCAAGGAATTAATAACCTGTTGCTGGTGGAGGATCACACGTCGCACTAGGTTCACCGATGTCGCAGTATTCATATCGAGTAGACGACTTCGTCGTGTAGCACCAGGCCGTGGAGTCCCCGTCTGGATTCCGACAGTAGTTGTGGTCCCCCAGCCCGGCGTCCGGGTATCTGGAGGGCGTTTTGCTATGTGACTGGGGCTCCTGGAACGTCCATCTCTGGCACTGGAACCCTGACCTTGTGAACGAGACCGAACCACGGTAGTCCGCGCCGTCGGTTTCAGTGTAGCATTCTGGAAGATCTAAACCAATAAACGATGATCGTGATTACATTGTCGGTGTGTACTCTTAAAGGAAGTAGGATCCAGGAACTAACAGGCATAAGTTAAGAAATATTCGGTTTCTTGCCAACCAATCGGATTGCAGGTGCACTAGTCTGGAGCTGACCGATGCATGCCACCCGACGTGTGTTAGTCACGCCGCGGTAATTTATGCACTGTTTGTATCGAATAGCTCCTCCCCCTACAGCTGTTTCTACAAGTTTTATCCCTGGATATTTAAAACTTGCAAAGACGTAAAATAAACACAAATCAACTAATAGGACCTTGCTGGTGAATACCACACTACACCCCTGATTTAGGCTCTCTTTATCACCATACAATGAGTCCCACAATGTCATTTTTCCCGTTAACCTATGCCTGCTAATTGCTGGCTCCTTCTTCCTTTAAATGGTAAGGTCACGAGCATTACCACGGGGTGTGTGTGGGACAGGGTGCACCCAGTTTGATCGGCTAGTCAACAAAATAATTATTATACCGTAAAAACAGGAACCGTAGCCCAACAGGAGATAAGACCTGCCCCTACCCATGAATCAAAATACATAATGATAATATGATAATGCACAATACTTACATACAAATAACATTCTTACTTTTTTGTCATTTGAGCCAAATTTATTTCTTTCCACCCTTCTCTTTGTTGAAAAATTGTGGCTATGCCAGTGATCGTGAGCTCCACTGCAAATTTCTACAAAACGACTCGCGATGCTTTTCAAAGAGTTGCCCCTTTAAGGTTAGATTAAGTGCCACTCCCACTGTTGTGGTTAGTTTTAGCGAACCACAACAAATAAGTAAACAAAGTAGGTATAATAAATACAGAATGAATGATTAATTGTAAGAAAGAGCCTCTAGAGTTTCCAGCGCTTGTTCAAGAATAATTCAACTAGACTATAATTATGAATCAAATTGAAATAGCGACAAGTATACTAATATCAACTCGACGTCAATAGAACAAGAACGAAGCAATAGCCCGAGGGGACTTCTCCCACCTGACAACTCCCCCCTTGAAGGGCAGCTTCCATAGAGGAACATCTCCCTCCCCACAACAACTCCCCTTACACTCACACCTTTGATGCCTCTGTGCGTAGGCTACATTTTGTGTTTTCTTATCGTAACTTATGAATTAGGAGTAGAAAAAAATAAGGAAAATAGTTCAATAGAAATAGGAAAATTTTCCATTTAATTTGAGCTTACATTTATCACAGTCCAATGTACGAGTCGAGCGCAGGATTTTTCAAAAGAAAAATGATCTAAAAATACTCAAATTGGCTATGCTTTTAATGACTAAAAATCCAATATTTCTCATGCAAATTGGGAATGTTTGACTAGAAAATTATACAATTGTTTTTTTTTTATTTGTAATGCATTTCACCTCTTTTCAAAATGCCATTAAAAGAAATAAAAAAATATGTTGACAATTTGAATGATGAAATAGGGATTTAATCTTTCCAAAAAAAAAAAAAAAACTCTGCGTGGATGGGGCAAGAAAGAAGATCTTCATGATGTGCAAAGAAATTATTAAAAGGACAAGAAAAATATCAAGAAATCAGAAAGTCCAATTGAAGTTTCTTGATCGCTACTACGAATTAAACCATCGTTGATAATGTAAAATTGTCGCTGCCATATTCAGAAATTAAAAAGATATATTGTACAAGCTATTTGCCTGCAGCGTAACATGCTGGGTATATGGATTTTGTTTTGATTATTGAAAAGTTGATAACAACATCATGACAAAGATGACCAGCAATAAACAAGAGCAATATCAGCACAATAATAATATATTAACACCAACACCTACTACTATAACTATTATAAGTACAACTGAAAGAAGTATTATTACAAGAACTACTGTAATTGAAAATATAACATCAGCTATGATAGCCGTTTGACTTCATCGCCGTCAATTGTTACGCACCCGCCCATCTGTGTCAATTTTCACGTCTTTGTTATACAACATTTTGTAGTAAAATGATAATACCTCAATCAGGTATGAACCCAAATTGATCAAAGTTAAATTATTATGAGTACGAGGTAAGATCACATATGCATGAGGCAAAAGATATTTGACCTTAAACTTCCAACTTGAAAAAAACAACAATAATTTAATCATTCCATCCTTTTTACACGTATCAAACTTAATCGAAGTGTGATCAAAATCAGTTCTTCAGTTACTACGATAAAAGGCCAAAATTAGACCCGCAAAAGGCCTGTGACCCTTTTGCCTCTGACCCTTCAGCTTCGAATAAGTTTATCGCTACATTAATAAACGTAATTAACCCAAGTTTCAAATTCAGTAAACGTAAATCAGTGGTTAAGGTAATGTGGTAATGAGGCAAAAAAAAAACCCATGCAAAATCCCCGTGACCAGTTACCGTTGACATTCGAACTTCAAAATCTTAACATTTCACCACACTACTGTAGAATTTACATGAACCTTCCTCGTAGTAAATCCTGATCGACATCTTTCAAGTAATTCACTGCGACATTGATCCAAAAACATAGATATTGATATGTATGTGCACTTTGATCAGTTCAATTTGAAATATTTTAAGTTCATTTGTGCAGCATAATGCATACGTGACTGTTATCGGATCAGTGTTCTGTAGTTGTCGAAAATCGGAACGGCCACGCGGTGCGGGGACCGTCACAGTTGGTTGATTCCGCGTTCTCTCGGCCTCTCCGTCCTGTTTGCGAAAACTCCCTAATAAGGAGGACGGACAGTCTCGCCATACTGTACCTCCGGACAGACAACTCGAAAATATAATATCTTTCGGTGTCTTTGGTGCGGAGGCATTGACGACAATGACTATTATTACTACTATTACCACAACAACCGAGGGCCGTCGATCCATTTTTAGGATTGGGGTGGCAAAAGTAAGAAAACTGTCAAAACTGCCGTACAGAACTTTGCGTGCGAAGTGCGACGAAAAAAAAAATGAAAATTCAGTGTGTTTAGTAGTAGTTTCTCTATAAGTTTAATAGTTTTGTTTTCTGTCTTGCACTACTTTTTAGACGTATCCTTACATTACGTTTCATTAAGTTTTCTGTTGTCAAAATTATTGGGGGGGGGGGCAAAGTCGATATCTTTGCCCCCCTATATTTTCATTGGGTTAGCGATCGCCGCCCCTTGCCAATCCAGGATCGATGCCCCTGACAACCACTACTACTTTTGCTACTACTACTACTACTACTACTTCTACTACTAACTGCTACTACTACTAAGCCTCTACAACTCTTACTACTACTTTTGCTACTAATAATAGTATTACTACCACTACTACTACTTCTGCTGTTGCCACAACTTCTACTGAATAAAAAATTAACAGAACAAAGTAGTTGCCCGTCAAACGTCTTCCTAGAAATTGCCGTAGTTTGGTAGAGGCAAGTCTTCACCTTCTGTCGTGTTTGTGATCGATGGAGGACATGCATCTCTGGGTAAACCTACATCGCACAATTGCCACCTTGTCTCCGAGTAAGCTGTGTAGCACCACGGTTTTGGCTCCCCGTCCGGATTGCGACAGTAGTTGTGGTCACCAACATCACCATCGGGGTACCTCAGCGGCGTTTTGTTGTGTGTCCGAGGCGTCTGGTCGCTCCATTTTTGGCACGAGATTCCTGTAGCTGTTGTGTTAATGTGACCTCTGTAGTCCTGCGCAGTAAGTGAATGGTGTAGCATTCCGAGGGGTCTGAAGAAAATAAATTGAAGGTAAGAATTAGAGGCGGTTAGCAATCTCTTCTGATGGCCAATGCACGCACTATGACCCCTACATTCAAACCTATATAAGAAGGACACTAAAGGGAAGTAGTAAATTTAAGTGTCCTCTGAAGAAAGGTGTCCTTTCTGTGCAGGACTGGTTAATATAATGTGTACTTTGCTCTCTGGGGAGTTGGTTTTGTATTCCTTTTCTACAAGTTGTCCTTCTGTCTGCCAAGACAGGTGTGACTGAATTAAATTGAAATCTTCAAAAAAAAAATATTATCGGCTTCGGATACTCCAGCAATCTACTATACACAGATGACCGATCGCTTGTGTCATTAGTTGGAACATGCACTGATCTAGTTTGGCAGGTGGATCATCAGCTGGGCCCTGTATTACTTTCAACAGATTTCAATCGCGTTCAATAGTAAGCCATGAATAACAATGTATTCAACAAACTTACGATCAATCGCAATTGTATAATAAGAGGCCCCTGGTGAAGAGGTCACATCACAAATGTGCAGCGGAATACAGAAAAGCAGTTTTGCAGTCTACTCCTACTAAAATATCATTTAATTCAAATTCAATCGGATTTCAAAAGATAAGACAAATGCGTACCGTCTCAAAACGTAAAGTTTTGGGAAAATGAGATACTCAACAGATCTGTTCGGTATTGCGAACGTAACGTGTGCCATAGCACGGGATTTGGGGGGGGGGGGCTTATAGAGCATAACCAAAGATGATGCACTAACTCACGTTTACAGCTGTCCATGCACTAAAGAAATATGAAGATACCCAACCATGCTATACTCTAGGAAGCCCCCAGCTAAGGGACGGAAGGCAATGTATCATTCTCTAAAAGGAACAGATCTGTTGGGGACAGAAGTAACGCCGTCATACTGGTTAGATGGGGACCATGTCAGTGCAACTGCAACTGCCATTCTGAACTAAACTACGCCCTGCGACGCGATGCACCAGGTTACGCCATATTCACTTAATTCTGAACCAGAATGAAGTCAATGTCCCTGCACACAAAAATTTTTTATACCTTCTAAAGAAGGCGACAAATTACACGTATCGTTGGCTGCTCCAATATCGCATCTTTGCCATCGAGTCCCGGATGATATCGTGTAACACCAGGCCGTACTTGTCTCGTCTGGGTTGCGACAATAGTTATGGTCACCGAGACCAGCATACGGGTAATTCGACGTGCTTCTGTCGTGAGTCTGTGGGGATTGAGCTGACCATTTCTGACACGTGTGCCCGCCAGTCGTCGTGTTCACGATGCCCCTGTAATCCTCGCCTTTGGAGAGAGTATAGCACTCCGTCAGATCTGGGATAAGACCAAGAGCAAATGAAGATGTAAGTGTTAGTACGCCAAATGCAGTATCGTGGGAAATATGGTAACAATCTTGTTCTGAATCGAGAAACCGTGATGTATTAAAGTTATATCTCCCTCATACACCACTTTTAAGTAAGTTTCACTTTTTCCCGCACCTATTTTCAGTAATAATTGTATTAGATCAGAAAGTAAGATAATGCTGATGAATAGACACAATGTCATTATTGTTATTATCACTACTAACGATTCTATTACAGCTACTACTACTGTGACTGATACTAGTAATAGTACTGTACCTCTCCTACTATTACTATTACTATTTTTACTACTACTACTACTACTACTACAACAAAAATGCCTCTTATCCTACTAATATAATTATTTCTGACGGCAAATAAATAAGGATTAAAGAGTTGTTTTATTTTTTTCTTTGTTTCATGTTGATTTATTTTCTTTCCTTCGTTGGACATCTGGATTACTCTATTATTCCTTTAAGAAATATAAGTTTAATATCCGCAGGGCGTGTGAGGAATATCTCCGTCACTTTCAATTTATTTCAGTTATAATACCTTCCCGAACTAGAAATCACACAAGAAAGAGTACTTAAAGCCAAACAGAAGTAATGGAAACAAACGAATATCAAATCAATTATAAAGTAACTAATAATCATAATTTTGATTATTTTCCTTGACTCAAATGAATGGGTATGACCATACCTTCTGAGCAGTTCTTTCCGGCCCATCTTCCGATACATGCACAGACGTAATCGATGTCGTGGTTTATACATGTACCTCCATTCTGACAAGGAGTTTGTAAACATGGTGGCTCTGTGTGGAAACATAGATGGACATTTGAACATTGTATAATTATATTCTTATACTTCCCTTCCTCTTTTTTCTTCTCCTCCTCCTCTCCTCCTCTTTCTTCTTCTTCTCTCTCTCTCTCTCTCTCTCTCTCTCTCTCTCTCTCTCTCTCTCTCTCTCTCTCTCTCTCTCTCTCTCTCTCTCTCTCTCTCTCTCTCTCTCTCTCTCTCTCTCTCTCTCTCTCTCTCTNTCTTTTCTTCTTCTTCTTCTTTGGTTATGGTAATTATTTAAGACTTGAAGTTGTCGTGGGGATATTAAGCTCCTATTCAACTATTTTTTATGCTTATTAAGTTACCTGCATCGCAGTGTTTTCCGACCCAGTCGTTTGTGCACAAGCAAATATAATCCTCACCATCATCTTTACAGGTAGCTCCATTCTTACACGGATCGTTCCAGCACGGCGGTTCTGTAACAAATAAGAGACACAGTGAGAGTCAAGACTGCGATCGTAGGGGAAATCCCCTATCATAGGCTAGTTTAGCCATCCGCGGGTTGTTGGGAATACCTACGGGGTGAATGACCTTCCGTAGGGGGAAGTAGGGGGGTTTGATGTATCTGAAAAATTTGCTTACATCCTGAAAGATATTATGTATTTATTGATTAGTAGACATTATTTTGGTTAAATTCATTGTCCTCGTTGGTCACTTCTCCAGCACAGAAACGCAATTCGTAACGCGCGCACGTCACAGTACCGAGGTGATCACATCAACTTTTTCAATTAAGATATATCTTTTGCATTTGCTATGGTTATTTTATAGGGGGAAATTTAGTTTTGTAGGAGGAAAGTGGATTTTTGTAGGCGAAAATAAGAATGTGGCATAGGGAAAGATGACAATTTTGAGTGGCAGCCCTGGTGAGAGTTGCGATCCAGTCTATGTCAGAGTTTACGATAGATCATGCCCCTTTTACCTTGGTACGTACGCCATCTTTTCTTTAAATCACCCACCCCCCCCCCCAAAAAAAAAAATTATAATAATAATTATAATAATATTGGATCGGGACAATTGATCGGAACTATCAGTTTTATTCACGTATTAGTATCAGTAATTTACAACTGGTCCAAAATGTGGAATTAAATGGAGGTTGACCTCTGTTCTCTCTTACGAAACGAGTGAATCTGTTCACATTGTAAAGTGTGAATGTTAAAAAGGGTGAATTTAGAGCGAATTAGGAGTGAACTCATGTTTTTCACTCATTTTGGTGTGAACCAGTGATCATTCGAGATTCCTGAGTGATCACTGAGGTCACTCCAAAAAGAGCTATAAATACACATGTTCACTCCAAATTCACTCTAAATTCACCCTTATTAACATTCACTCGTCAAAGTGAAATATTCACTCGTTGTTGGCGAGTAACATATTCCAAAAGCATCCTAGCTCATCAAGTATCAGAAATCGTCTACTCATTACTTTTTTTTTCTTAATTCTCAAATTTGTTTTCTCTATTTGTTTTGTAAGCTTTGGTACACACTGTCCCCCCCCCCCCGGGGGGGGGGAGGGAGCACTCAGATAACATTGGTGTACACATGCGCGTCCAAAAAATAACGCGTAAAAGGGGGTCTTTTTCAAGCGAAACGCGTAACATGCGTTCCGTGATAAGGGGTCCTTAAACACTGAAAAAGGGGGTGTAATTAATTTAATGCAGCCGAACTCGTTACCTGTTTAGGGGACTAATTTTCATGAGAAACCACGGAAATCCTTATCAAGGGGTATTTCTTCATAGAAGAACGGAACCTGTTTAGGGGTGTTTTAAAACCCAATGGACACGCATGTGTATACCAATATAAGAGAGTGGCCCTGTGGGACACTGCCCGTCCACTCAGAGGTCTCCTATTGCTTATAACTGATCATATTTGGAAATACGTAACAAGGCACATGCAGTACTGTTCACAAACCTCACACAATATAGTTGTCGCTAATATCAATATTCGTTTCGCGTGACCAATGAGAGTTGATGAATCTTTTGCATTGTAAAGACTGCACTTGAATTAATTACCTTTCATAGCGGGCAAAACATTACAGTTATAACCAACATCACTTTTAAAAATGATGTTTTCACTTATATTAAAAGTTAACTGCATATCACATTTGACTGCATTTATGCTTTTCAAACATAATACCATCACACTAGAATATTATATCATACTCATATTTACTACAACTGGCAAATGAACAATGGTTTTTAGCTGCAGAAATTTTTCATACACATGGGCATAATAGAATCGCAAGGAAAGACAGAATAAGCATCTCTGGGGATTTCGGAGAAAGGGTATCTATTGGCAAATACCTATTTCCATAAACAAAATATAAAAGTAGATATCAAGATCAATACAATAAACAAAACTTTGCCTGAGTAGACAATAACATTATGTGCAGCTGCTACTGTATATTCACTAAAAGTGCGATGCAAGTGATCACGATTTTGTCCGTGCATTTTTTTTTTAATTGAAATTCAAAATAGACAGCAACATTGATCTCCAAGAATAACGTAGATTTTGCATTTGTTGGTAAAGACCTATTTTATACAACAAAATGTAAAAAACATGTGTTAAGATCAATACAGCAGACAAAACTTTGCCGGTGATTATCATGATGTGCCACTAAGGTAAACTGTAGTACAGTTAATGATTAAATTCAGGTGAAAGTGCGCTGTTGTGACACCCTTTTCATGGAAATGATGAGTATATTTGTACGGTAAATATAAAGATCTCAATTCAATTTCATTTTGAAAACATGTACAAGCAGAAGAGCAATTTAAAAAAAAAACCAAAAAAAAAACAAGAGTGTGGCTACATATTAAAGTATTAGATGATTTCAAATGTACTCATTATGTTACACTTTGAACATTGATCCATAATATATTCTCAGTGTTTAAGCTCATTGCAATTGTGCAGATTATCCAGTGCCACCTTTATTGATCAAAGATGTTAAAAGCGAATGAATCAGTATACTACGCAGTGCGAAATATACGTCCCCGTCACAAATGTAGGTCCTATGTCTTTGTATGGCTCTAATTTCTGACAATGTTTCTGTCATGTTTAAGGAAATTCCCAATTTAACTACCAATCCGAAAGTACAAACATGGGGAACCAAAATTAATAGAGAAATAATGTAAAACAAGCCCCTTTTGGTGCATTTCTAAAAATGTTGATTAAAAACAATGTGCATACATTTGAATAATTAACGAATTTCTAAATTTTGCCCAGAAGTTTGGAACCCTGCAGGAAACCCAATTATACAAAAGAAACAGAATAAAAAAAAAGCCGAGAAATAAGAGGAAAGGAAAATTTTTGCAATTGAAATATATCTGCATAAATATAAAAATTATGTGCAGAAGTTTGGAAGCTATCACCAAGAATTATCAAATAAAAAACAAAATCAAAATTCGCTAAGAAATAAAGTAGTAACATTTAGATGATTTTGAACAGACACAGACGTAGACAGACAGACAGATACACACACACACGCACACACACACGCACACACACACACACACACCCACACACACACACGCACACGCACACGCACACGCAGACACACACGCACGCACGCACACATAAATATACGCCCACATACAAACAAACACACACACGCGCGCGCACACACACACACACACATACAAACATAAGGCGTCCGTCTCGTAGCCTCCTCTCGAACTTCGATCAATGAGGACAAAACCGCTTTTGTGACTATCAAGATGGTATATCAAAGACAAAAAGATAAGCGTTAAATGCTAAAATCCTTCATGCAAAACAGAGGGAGGACATACAAGTGACAGTTAATTTTTATGTATTTATTTAATTATTTTTTGCAGGCGATATGCAAAAACGTGATTATTTTTTTTCCGGCAATGGCAAACAAAGGGAAGAAAACCGGCAGAAAGTTTCACCATGCTTATTGGAAAATTCTTATTACAACTGGAGAGATTGTTGAAAACAACACTTTTATTGAACAAAATTTTTGAACATGATGATGAATGTGGCAAAAGAATATAAACTAAACAGTTGAAAGAAATAGGTGTAATCTTCTACTGAATTATGAAAGAACAGAAGTGGCAACACCCGCAAAATGGAAGAAAAATATATCAAACGAAAATGAGCTATTCCAACTGGCATTAAAAAAATGAAAGGTGGGCTTTGCTTTGCAGCCTCCTCATGTTCTCCTATTATCAAGTCAGAAAAATACAAAACGGTGTAATGCTGGTAACTGCCACACTTGTCTGGCACGTAAGTTAGATTTTTTTGTAAGGTAAAATTGAATATTAGATGTAACCATCACATGCTGTATTACCACATTAATTAACAGATCTATCACGGACGCAGGTCCACAAGAACCCGTGCCCATCAGAAGGATGAAATAATGCAGTCCCGGTGAACCGCTAGACCAAGCGGACCAGTCCTACGTCAGTGACATTATCCCAATCCTAAAAACAAACCAAACAAAAACAAAAAACCCTCATAAACTAACCTTATGAACTAAGTTAAATTTATCACAGATTCCTTACTAGGTTCACAGCATACGAATGATGTTCCGTTGACGCTGTCGTAGTTGAAGATTTCTTTCACCGTCAGAGCTGTGTTGATGTTATCCTGCGTGTGATTCTTCAAGGTGAAAAAAGCCTCGTTTCCTAAATGAACGTAACCAGCGAGCAATGTCTTGCGATTATGTATTAAATATTTTGCCTAACGTGCTGAGAGGGACAATGCTTGTAATATAAGTTAGGACATAAATAACTTAAAATATCTTTGAATCAACTGGTTTATTGTTGACAATGCCACATGAAAATTCAAATGGTATTTAAAGCTCGTTGGATAGTTTGTTTACACCTGTACCAATCACAAGGTGAGCAGGCATTGACGAAATGATACCATTTCAAAGCCAAGGTACTTTTGGTTGTTCAACATTTTTTTTTCTTTCAGTTCAAGTATTGTATTGTAACGCCGGACAAAACAATTTGCAATTATCACTATCGAGCAGATATCACGCGGTATATTTTCTATCCCCAAAATGCTCCCCACTCCACTCCCATTAAAGCTTGTCTACACGGGATCCTTGCCGAAAAAACACACTATGGCGTCACAATGTGTTTACACTGTAATCACAGTGTAACTCAGTAAAAATGAGCAAAATCTACAGAGTGGTCAACACCTGACCCCCCCCCCCCCCGCTATGACTACAGTCATCGCAGTGTCACTGTAAAAATGAACCAAATTCACATAGTATCGTAACGACACTGGAACGACATTGTGTATTTGTTGCCAGGAATATATTTACCAAATCTTACTGAGTGTTAACTAAAGATAACTTTTCATTTAACTTTTCAGCAACTCACCATTTGATTCATTTGTCAGAAATTTCATGACGTACATGGGATCAGAAGAGAAATATTCAGCCAGCGTAATTACACCTGCAAATCCTTCCACACTTATCACTTCACTAACGTGGAAAGCATAGTCTATCACGGGTTCGTGTGGGCTTGGAAATTCCAAATGATTGAATTCAACCAGGAGCTCGGAAGTGCAAAGTTGACGTTCAGTATGAAACAAGTCAAATGTATAGGCATCCCCAACCTTTAAACAAGTAAATTGCAAATGTTAACAAACTAAGGTAAACATAATGCGGCATTTTTTTTATAATTTATGCAATAAAACCTGGTTTTACGACACTGTTCTTATTCTAATTCATTACACCTCCTTCAAACATGTCAAAAGAAAGAACCACACTGTTCAAAATATCGCATCCACTGAAATTTAAATGTATATTATATCCCTTAAAATAAGATTGTGTTAAATTAACGCAAATAAAAGAAATCAAAATAATGAAATACTTCCAGTAACTGTCGTTTTAAATTTCTATCGCACTCTACATCATAATTAGGCACAATATTATTCTGGTACCTCAGTTCATATTCAATACCTGCCGAATACAATACAAAGGATAGTTGCGTTAAACGTTTTTTTTAGTCTAACTTCTTGTTTGAATCTTGAATATCTGTTATTTTGTTTATATTTTGCCAGTATTTTGTTGGTGTTTCCTTGTGTTTTTACTTTAGTTCAGTGATTTTTTTTTTCTGTTTTCTTAACATTGATAACATCAATTACTTACAATCATTTTGATAGATACAGCATCTTCGGGCACGGTAGAGTCAAGTACGCAGATTCCATTGCTGATAATACCCTTTTGAGGGATAAGTCGACTTTCCCCTATCAAACAGAAAAAAAAAATCACATGATATACCAGATATTTGAAATTCGATTCTATGCCATCTCCAAAACCTCAATGAACTGTCTAAAATTTACATGTCGACACGTACTGTGCACGGTTTGACCCCATCTTCGTATACTGTAACTAAAGCAAATGGTCAAGGCACCTTTGCATCTGTTCCGTATGCAGCAACGGCACATTTAAAATGGCTCGAAACATTCAAAAATATTATTTTTAAATGAAATGCGATGAAATAGATTATTCATTTTTCTCTCTCTGTATTTTAGATCGCAACTGCTGATCAGCAGTTGCGATCTAAAATACAGAGAGAGACAAATTAATAATCTATTACATCCTAAAATATGCCAACGAAACTATGGCATGAAAATTATATATCATGACCCTATCCCCTTCACCTCTCCTCTTAAGAAGCAATGAAACTGACTCTGCTCTAGTTTGCAACTGCAGCTATTATTTTACGTGTATTTTGGGAAACATCATTTATAGCGAACATAATTATCTACTTCACAGTATTGCACATCTTACCACTTTCGTTTGCGAAATCCAGTCTTCTGCATTCTGCTTCACTTAGTCCAGGTCTTGTTACCTGAAGGACCAGGATCTTATTAATGAAAAGCCACAATTCTTCTCCACCACCTATGGTGATATACCCACCGCCTTTAAAACGAAAGCTAGTCCGAATACCACTTGTGAACCTGTAAAAGATTTCGATTATAACCAAGGTTGGCAGGGTTAAATAATGGGAACATTGCCACTGACACAAATCCATATAATATCAAAAGAACACAATCCAATTTTCAATAAATCACTTTGGTATTCCAACTAAATCGTGCCAACACTATGTTTTTTTCATACATGAAAACTGCATTTTGGTAGGCGTGGAAATTGTCAGGCATTTGTCGAGTGATATTTCGGATATGAGAAATGACTCAATAAACATATATGTAAGGCAATTTTCATATGATTAAAAATAGGGTTTGCATTGTCAGCGTCAGTTCAATTGTAAACAAACCCACTCAAAATAAAAGCCACTTTCATCAATTTTGCATCGAATTTTGCTTGAGACCGGTTGGCTATATGGGTTGATACCATCCACATATTTTTTACAGCTTGCTTGAATAAAATCAAATGAAACAAAATATCACATTATTCATATGGAGACCTCTTTGTGTCTCCAGAACGAGTTGTTAGGATAATTCGTACTCCACCTTTGGTCTCCATATAAACTCAATCAAAATTCATGTCATGGTCCATGGAAGCAACGACCAAATCTTCCTGGATGGAAAAGCTATTAACCAAGTAGACCGCTTCAAATATCTTGGCTCTATTGTAGGAATGGATGGAGACTCTACCCAGAGATAGGTACCAGATTAGCTATTGCAAATGATGCCACCAGCCAACTAATTGGATTGTGGAAGGCGCAAGAGATCAGCCTTAAACTAAAGAAACACTTGGTGAAAACACTGGTGTGGAGTATTGCCCTCTATGGTGCAGAAAGCTGGACATTGAAACAGAGGCATTTGAGCTGTGGTATGGCGCAGAATGCTGTAGGTCAGCTGAACAGACAGAAAGGCTAATGCATGGGATTCGCCAAAGAGTAGGGGTTACTGAAGAGGAAAGTTTGATTGTGCAACTGAGGAAGAGAGGACATGGGAAACGACGTTCAGATAGTCTAGTTCAAGCAACAATAGGAGAGGTAGAAGGGAAGACCAGGCCAGGACGGAGGAAACTGCTTGGATTGACAACATCAGGATGTGGACAGATGGTGGAATGGCTGTGGTAAGAGAGAATGCAAACATGAAAATGCAGACGGTTCTTTTGAGGATTATGGCAACACAGCAGCAGCAGCAGTAGCTCCTGTAAATCACGTGTTTAACGAAATTTATTTCTTTACTTTTTTGTAATGTTCGTTTTTCTACTAGCCAATCATCGGCGAGGAACGATGCCCCCATTGGCTCATTTCGGTAATTTGGCTATGTCTTTGTTGCCACTGATGACGACAAGGCCTGTTGAGAAAGGCTTACCCGAAATTATGCAACACATTGTCGCAGTCTCGTTGTGCTTCGTCCAGAAACCCTACGCCATCAACAGGGAAGAAAGACGAATTCCAGTACCTTAGACAAAC
>JZLH01S0471500.1:0-14348 GCA_001188425.1 Eucidaris tribuloides
AATTCCATGGTTGTCGTACGATAAATTCGTACGATGTAGCTGCTAACTATTAATTGCGATCACCTGCGATATAATTGTCGTAACTCAATCCGCAGGTAGCGTAAACTGCTAGTGTGACCAGAGGCCCTAATAGCCTTTTGCTTCTTTATGATCATGTAATTAGATTACTAATGATTAATTTAAACTTTAGTTAGAATAACACCATTGTTGGCACCTTATTCAGCTCTACATTTTACTTTCATTCAATCAATATCAGTCTTTCCGCCCTCAAAGGTGTGAAACAAATTTGAATCTCTTGGCAAATAACCTGAAATTAAATGCGAAGGAAGTGGAATTTGGCAAATCATTTATATATATTAGAAAAAGAGGTCGGACCAAGAACCGATCCCTGTGGAACACCCACACAAACAAAATTCTCACATGTGGGGAAATAGGAGTCTTCTCGTGCTTATTTAACGAACTGAAATCTGTTGCTGAGATAATCTTACAAACCCATTGTAGCGCAATTCCGCGTATTCCATAATGATACATTTTTATTAATTAAAATATCATGGTTGATGGTATCTAAATGCCTTTTGAAAAATCAATAAAAACTCCTAGCGGATTCTTCCCTTCATCTAATGATTTCAAGCAGGGACATGTACATAAATAACAACTGATAATTTTGTGCTATATTTCTTCGCCGGAAACCATATTGAGCTTTTGCAATACATTGTTTCACCTCTATATAAATCCATCAGCTGTCATTAACAATTTCTCAAATATCTTTCCCAATAACAGGTAGAACGAATGGCCATGTAGTTTTCCTGGGAATCGTCCTTAATCCTTTTTTATAAATGGGTGTTACCGTTTAGGCAATTCCATTATTCCATTATTAATTCCAATTTGTACTCTACACACTGAAAACCGATTTCAATGGGCATGCGGGGGGGGGGGTCAGAGGAAAGGTTGGGTGAGTCAGTGGCTCCTTTGCAATGTTTTCTTTTTGCTATTTGAGGAGTGCTTCAAACACAGACCATAATATCTCTCACATTACTCATAAGACTTAATGCTCCAAACATACACATAATTCGTTGATGAAAAGTAAAAGTGTAAATGTGTCTAGCGTGAAGAAACTGCGGCATTTTATCAAACCACGTTTTCACTACGTTTTGAGAAAAATATAAAAAGTCTCCTTAAAATGTTTAGTAAAATGAATGCCATTTTACGAAGTTGGTGCACACAGACTGACAATTCGATTCATTCAGAACAAATAAAAAAAAATGGTTCATATATTTAATAGGTTTGAAAGATGAAACAAGACACGTTGTCCATCCAAACGGAAAAAATGGCCAGTGGCCTGTAGTACATGGAAACTCGAAACTGACAGCTACACTTTGAACACTGAAATAAGCAACGTGGAGAGCCAACACGTCTATATGATAACATTATAAGAACACAACCCTGTTATGTTTACACTGTTAACTAGCTGAAGAGTAATATAAGAACACAGCCCTGTTATGTTTACACTGTTAACTAGCTGAGGAGTAACAACATTTAATTCTTCCTTGTGACCTAAAGGAACAGCCATGATCGTCACCACTATTGATGGAAAAGAGATTGCACGTGAAGTTGTTTCCGAAGGTAAATAACACATGCACATTTAATTCTGCTTTGTAAACGTTTGCTTAATTCTTGCAATTCATGTTAGCGCATAACTTTTTATTTTGATGCGTCTCGTATGTGTAAACCATTGTTGCGTGTCTTGCGTGGCAACCTCTTTAAAAAGGAATCGGGTTTGGACAAAGCATGATACAATGGTAAGAAACTTGCGATTGAAATGTAGAGTTTGCAATTTATAATTCTCGATACAGGTAACTCGAAAGTAACTATTTAACATGAAGAACGTAGTCAAATCTAAATAAATATGGTAAGCACCTATCTATAGGGACTGGGACAAACTTACCTTACCAAGTTTGATATTGACCCTATTTTCTCACGGAAGACGTGCGTGGGAAAATAAGAAAGTACAAATTGGCTGGATGGGGTAATTCTTTCCATTGCTCGACTTATGAAAATAGTGCTTGTTATAATAAAACATCACTTAGATTGGTAAAACGGGCTACAAGATCCAACTATGCCATGATACTGCACTGTGTGTGACAAATAAAATTACCAACAACATTCACAACAGATTTCCTCGTTTGTGGTTCTGAGTTCCCAAGTCGCGCCAGAAATTATATGGCACATTAGCCCAAAACATTACATTGAGGACATGTCCTTAGGTCGTCAGAATGCTGTCATTAAAATCTTAATTGAAAAATTTCCCAGTTTAATCTTTGAGCCTACAAATTGTATTGCTGAAAACAATTTTCTGCTTTAATGAATCTTATTCCAACTTCCGCTTTATCTGTTTCATTCTAAGGGCAATAAACTATATCATGAAAAATCACCTTTGATTTCATTTATATATTTGTTGAAAATGGCATGTTTTTTTTCTTTTGCTCCAGATCATAGGAATTATTTTTGATACGATGATTTTTTTTTAATACAACAAATATGAAAATAATTGTTGGTTTTTTTTTTGGGGGGGGGGGGAGGGGTCCCATCTCCCCAAATGGAGTTTAATGAACTAAGAAAGAAATCTGACTTCAGAAATCTTTTATATTGAATAGGTTTATCAAAATTAAAAAAAGTGATATTCTGAGTAACGTTTAACTTTTGACCGTTAATGTTTTAAATGGTCATTTCAGCAACTCCCTAAAAATGACCCCCTAAAATATACAGAGACGGGATTAGCACTCTACATTTTTTTTCTAGAATGTACCCGTTGAAAATGTTTATTAAAGTTTTTACAAAGCTTTCCTTAAAGGTGTTGGCTAACATTTACCACAGTTAAAAAAATCTGAGCCGCATGATTCCCCATGCTACCAGTGTCTTTGATGAGGTCTAAAAATGAAGCCCTGAAAAAATTGTATTTCAAAATGATTATTTAGTGCTTTAAAAATGTGAAAATCGTAAGTTGACCAGATTCACTTGCCCATTTCCTCCCATAGACTTACTGTACACCTAGTTTAATAAAACTCGCCCCGAGTTTTATTGTTTATTCATGTATTTACTTGCCATTGGCAGTGTAACTTTCCAAACTTTTGTATTCTAGGGTGTTTATTTGTCCATTTGAACACTACTATGTAGCTCAGATATCAAAGTTTGACAATTTTTTAAATTGAAGCTCCAAAATGTTAGCCTATCACTTTAATTAGCGATTTTAGCTCCAAAATAGCCAAACTGTTCACAACGTCATAAGTTCGGATTTAGCGTATAATTTGGCAGTAAATTGCGCTATATAAGCATTGTGGTATTATTATTATTAACGTCATATATGATCAACCTTTAAAGGCAAGGTTCACCCTGATGTCAAGTTGATTTTGATAAAAGCTGAAAAATGAAAAAAATCATCATGGAAGTTTGGCAAATATCTACCAATAAATAATAGAGTTATGAAACTTCAAAATTTTAATTTTTTGACGTCACATGCGAGCAGCTTTTCATATGTCATGTAATATAAATTCCATAAATTGCCTTTCTTTAATGGTTCATGATAATTGAATAATTTATTTTCATAAGAGCATGTATGAAATAATGTTTCTAAATTTAAATTGAATGCACAGGTAAAATCTTCATTTTTTGGAGAAAATGACACTATATGGAATTTATATTAAATGACAAATGAGAAAGCTGATCGCATGTGACGTCATAAATCTAAGACTTGAAATATTCATAACTTTGATATTCTTTGATGGATTTTCGCCAAACCTTCGTTAATAGGCTTCCTTCATTTTTCTGCTTTTATCACAACCAACTTGACATAAGGGTGGACCTTGCCTTTAAATGTTTTCTACCAAGAATTCTCATTTAAGATGATTATTTTTTCCAGGTACGAGATACACTCCCTCACAGCTTCATGAAGCAGTACTTGAGGGCGACGTGCTGGGATCACGTGTTCCATATCTCGTGCGGAAATTCTTTGAAATGGATATCGGTAATTCCATAGTAAACGTAACAATAAGTATTATGTATTTTGAATATAGTGAAAAAACCCATACAAAATGAATTCACATTTTAAAGACTCTTCGCCGTGCAGAAAGTATACTAAATATCCGTCATGTTCCGTAGCCGCTGATGAGTGTTCGATATGAAAATTCCTGAATATGGCATCTCTTTCATTTTCTGAAACATGATTATGGACAAACGATGGCAGGAAAGAAAAGAGTAAAACTTCTTGATTTGTATACATCTTGCAAACAAACTCTTAAATCATTAGTGAATGATCAAGTAATTTTTTCCAGGATCATATTCTTTGTATTTTAAGCTCGGAATTTACAAGGGTTGGTTCTATCTTGTGTTCATCAACTAAATGAAATTGTATGGACATGCTTTGACTGATAATATAATTATTTTGCTCATTTAGTATTTTTGTAAATGCGTGCTTTTTGTATACTGGGATATATGGGCATACGTGAATGGAATATGTGCGGGTTATTATGTATTATGTTGGATATTGATTGCAATGTGAATTTCAATTTGAGGAAATATATGAAATTAAATAATATCATATATTCCATACACAGACACAACGAAACCTTCGCCGGCGATTTTTCCAGCACCATGGGCGGATGAATACGAAGATAAATAGACACGTGTGCAAGATAGCCTATTGGGAATTTGGTACCACAGTGTGTTACTTCTGGAATTAAACAAACAGATCATCTTTCCACTTGTTTATGAAAGAAATTTTGTACAATATAATGTAATTCGTTGTAATGCGGTTTCATATGGAAGAATAAAAAAAAAATACTTTTGATAATGGCATATCATCCGTGTTTTATATGAGCAATATTCTATAGAATTTGTATGGATGTGTCTTATTGAGGTTCATAAGGATATTAAAAAGGAATAGAAAGGCATTTAATGAATTATTGTCGATAAAGATCAATGCAGCACCGCATAGTACAAATTTCTTGAAGTGGTAAGTTTTCTTAATTGCGAGCACGCACTTACAACAAACTAATATTTACACAGAAGAGGAACCAATGATATTCAGTAAGTGTAAATTTATTACTATCATTCACCACAAATAAGAAACTTCAACAAAAAGGTGTCATATAACCTTAGATAAATATGGTATATTCGAATGAAATCGTATTCCAGAATGTATTTTTATTATGCAATCCAGTCTTACGGTAACTTTGAATTGCATGAAAGACATCTGTGGATATCAATTTGAAACAAGTGACATTTGCACTTTAAAACGATATAAAAACGACAACAACTTATGATTATACCAAAGCACTACCGTAACTTGGACACAGCAAACAGAGGTTCCAAAACATAAAGTTACAGAAAATGTTTGACCTCACTAACTAAGCGTAACTTGTGTTTATTTGTATTGGTGGTTTCATAGTGAAATGCAAAACGTGACTGTTAAATCAAGAAAATATGAATAAATTAATACATAACTTCACTTAAAAATATAAGGTATGTACAGACTCAATATTAAACAAGGCGTATTTCGTGCATAAACGTGTGCCTCGGCGTACGTACAACCGGGGGGGGGGGGGGGGTCGCACTGTCGTTCCAAGGCGGACAGCTGGGACGTCCAGTGGCAATGACAGGATTGGACGCAGTCCTTAAGTTAGGACACAATGTATAACTACAATCACATATATTATTAACTCTCTCCATTTCAAGTTTACCGTTATGCAAAGGTGAGCAAACACTCTGGTAAATATGAAATTGCAGATATATCTGACAACGGCACACAGTCCCTCAAAAAATAAAAATTATGCACCTTTACGCTAAAGTCCAGGCTTGTTGACCATATCATTTTTAGAGCAAAAACAATGATTGGGAAATAGTTTCATCTCAAATCAAGGACTGCATATAATCCTGCTATCTCCCTTCAAACGTGAATATAACGTCAGATAATTAGGCCTTTTCTCGTTTATCTATATCGTTAGGCAATTTTGGGCCATTTATATTGTTTAATTTTACTTATGCTTATCGATACATGGATTTTGAGTGATTTGTAGTTTCAGGTATCCAATACTTTAGCGTAATACAAACAGTGCAGGACCTGCCATGCAAAAAGGGGAAAAAATACTTTATTTTGACGTATAAAATCCCACGCAAAAGTACTGTTTAATTTTGCGAAATTTGCCGCATTGTAATATGTAGACATGATGGGCAAGGTCACGATGTCCAAAACCGTTCTAACCGAAATCTCTTTATTCAGGCCTTAATCCTCTCCAGAGGTATTAAAACCAATCTGAACGCAACATTCATGTCGCACACCAAATGCTAACATGCACTGAGTGCGAATATTCCTACATTGCGAAGTGTGTCGTCCACCAATCAGAGAGTCGTGCGTACCGACATTTAGCCAATCACAAGGACAGTATTGACCGTGCTACAGTATTTCACGTGCAGACGTCAAATACAGTACTTTCCAATGGCCACATTACAAAAGAAGACAACTCACGATACAATCGTTTCACCGTGAAGTCGTGCGTCGTGCGGTGTTTAGCCCTTGTAGTCCCAGAGGTAAGATATTGTGTTGTCATTAGCATTTAACCTTTACACCTTGGTACTGAGAGGGTTAATCCGCCTTTACGTACATTATACCAAAAGGTTTTTTTTTTCAAAGTTCTGTGTGAGAATCTACGCTCCTTCGCCGCCGCTTCCGAGCGTCGGGATACGTCACTCTATATCGTCCGTAGTCGAGAGTGCTAGGGACGAAGGTCGCATTTCCGACTATAACGCCGTGATGTCCGTAGATACCTTGATCAAGCAACATCTTTGATCCTGCAAAAATACCGACATAGAATAATACACACAAAAAAAAAATGTAGATAACATTTTAACAACGAGGGAGTTACTAAACATACGATACATAAGTTTTAAATATGGGACAACCTTTCCATTTATCATAATTCCGTCAAAATGAATGCATTGTTATCACAAAATTGTAATATTAACGGTAGTCTAGTTTTGGTGCAATAATGGTGAGAAAAATGTTTTTTTTTGGTGATCCGCGTATTCGCGGATCACCATAGAGTTTGTACGATTTTTTTTCTTTATTTATTCATGTTTCTTTCTGGTCATTTTTTGTGCAGACGATATCTCAAGAACGATAGGATCATTAATCTTATGACTTAGCATTATTACGTCCTATGTCAATATCTCGGGATTGTCCTACCTGTCAATGTCATAAAACATCTGTGACGTCATTACTTCCACCTGATAACCCCTCCCCCCAAAAGAAATACTAATGAATCCATCATCTCCCTTTAACCATTGGCTACCACCCTCGCGATTGGATGTAAACCGTCGTGCAACCATTCCTACACTGAAGTCTTTTGTAGAACGGAGCGCTACAAAAGAAGCGCTCTTCCCTATCTAATTAGGCTGTTAAATGCTAACTCATGAATCTGTCGTCTCGCCACCCTGTTTGGGATATAACACAAATTTCAATCAACCTTTAAATGTTAAATTTTGCACCCATTAAGTGGAACCATACTCAGTCTTGTTTTTATTATGTGATATATCTGAAATATGACTTTAAATTCATTTTTTTATTTATATGTTTTCAACGAAATAGTAAAAATTCATCGTTTATTCTGTGTGGGAATGGTTGCTGCGCAATGATACTCAAATATCAAACAATACTTGATTAAATATAATAACATATAATACACATATTTGTTAACTATACCCCTTGTGCAATATAATTTCCTGAATTAACTGCCGTATGATGTGGAATGTACTTTAGTTTTGCAATGCCTTTTCTCAATATGACGTTTTAATGTATTATTTTTAATGGATGTATTTTATAATTGTATCTAAATTATATCTTGAATAATAATCCATAAATTCAATCATGTACCTCAATCAAATTTTCACTTTATGTATGGGAACTCCCAGACCAGTGTGTTTGTTTATCCTATCTTTTCAGAATTATTTCCTATGTCCTTCTTACATTCAAATTCAAATTAAAACAATAAAAAAAAAACATGTACACATAATATATACGCACACCGGTCTGGTAGCTCCCTCACTAGTTTGTCTTCTTTCATCCACATTATTAAGTAATATATGATTGTGATAATTGAGACCTCGTAAGAATTTAAATATCATATACACAATTTCTTTTGATTTATACGTCAGACTGAAACAAACAATAACCTTACAAATTCAAATATTCTAAGGAATTCATATCTCATTATGCCATGCCAAATGTTATTTTTCAATAATTGTATATTTTATGTATTTAGGTATTTTAATGTAATTGTTGTACAATTCAGCCTCTGGCTGCGATGCAATGAACAATAAACCATGAATAATAATAATAATAATAATAATAACATTTCCCTGACCACAGCATCCATAGAGGACAACTCCCCCTGCAAACAACCCCAGATGACAGCTCCCTTGGGGAACAACTTCCCTATGACAACTCACAAGGAGGACAACTCCCACGGCGAAATATAATAATATTGTGGTTCCAGACTAAACAGTCTGTTCTGACCTAGTGAGGAGGGGAGTTGTCCTCGTGGAGTTGTCCTCTCGGGCAGTTGTCGGAGGGGGGGGGGGTGATTGTCCTCTGGGGAGCCCTCCTATGGCATGTATGGGGAGACTTCCTCCGGAGTAGTCATCAGGTGGAAGTTGTCCCCCAGGAGTTGTCCTCCGGGATCGTTGCCCCATTGACTTATTAATATATTTTTCCTGATACGCGAAGCCATGTGGCAAGGCCCATACCTTCCGTTTCCTTGTCCATGGTGTAGTGGGCATCGATCATACGCTTGTGTTTCTGCCAGTTCAATCCAGCCAGTCTCAAGTGTTCTGCTATTTCACTGTCCGCTAGTGAAGAATGCCACAAGCGAACCTTCGAGAACAAAATAATTTCACGGTTTAATGTTACCTTTGATATAATATTCGCACATTCTTTAAAACTGTAAAACCCGAGGTGTTAAATTATACACTGAGGGTGTTGCCCATACGTATATCTAACACTTTAAATATTAATTGTTAATGCTTTTGGTGTTTGGCACCTAAAGAGCTGATATTAAATACATCTAGTATACACCGGGTTAAAAACTTGGTGTTAAACTTAGCACCCCTCTTTTTGACAATACACAGTTTTATAAAAAAAATACACTTGTCACGCTTGTTATAACTTCGTAAACATGTTCAGATGGTATTTAAACGCCGTGTGTCAAATCACTGAACATCCGTGTCCAATTTTTAAGTACTTAATGTCAATAATCTACACATACATACTCTAGACACATCTTTGCTCTCACTTTCTAAACACTAAATTAACATCTAACAAAGATTAATACGAATAGGGCGAGGAGTGGTAGAAGAACTTCCACTGTTGTCTTTACCCCATAAGACCTATAAACGAACACCCTCCAAAACATACGTACACACATACACACACACACACACACACACACACACACACACACACACACACACACACACACACACACACACACATAAAATAAGCACAAACAAGAGCATACAAGAATAAATTCATTGCATTCGAGGAGCTGACTCCAGTTTAAAATCAGGAGTTGTTCAATTATCATCGTATATTGTTATTTATGTCGACGGAAATTCTTATAAAAAAGAACAGCGAATTAATAAATATATAACTTACCTCGTCAATAGTACCCTGAAAATAATTGTCATTGGTATCTTTACCGATATAGACATGTACATCAGGCCCCTGGAAAACAATAGACACACACCGATTTAACTTAAAGAAGGGAAGATTCGTTGGATCTTTCGTTCATTTTAGGAACTTATCGTTCGCCATATTATCGCCATATTATATCACCAGGAAATTTTCTTTACTTCCTTTCAACCAAAAATGGTCAGGTATTGACATACATCATACTGATTTTTATGACAGCATTTAGATCAGTTGTTGCAGAAATGATTTTAAGTATTAACCTATTTCTCTTGTCTTAACCTACGATTCATTGTGTCTCAATCTTTAAATCATGTAAGCGCTATAATTGTTCTGTAGTCTAGTTATTGTATACAAGTTGTATATTTTGTGCTTATTGTTTATGTACACTGTAAATTAATTTGTTGAAATGACGAATAAATAAATAACATTAAATTAAATCAAAACAAATAATTTTTTTTTTTTTTTAACTTTGTCATCCACCACTCTTTTGCTTGCTTACTTGTCGCGCCTGAGCGCCAATACTCTGGAATACATTGGCCGGACTCGCCCCCGTTGGAAAATAAAAATCTACTGATGCCCCTGTTTTCAAGTCACAATATTCTCAACAGTACGAACAATCAATAGTATTATTGTACGACGACATCATCCTAACGTTGGTGTTATTACGTCAGGTTATATCGGGAACTCTATGTCGACTTACCCATGGGTTACGAGACAATCCGATCATTTTCCCAACAGGCACGCCATTAACGTACAGGTCAATTGAAGTGGCTATAAGATAAATCAAATAGGCGATAAGATGATGGACTAAGGACGATATCAATGGGCAAAGGTACACTTCTGAGTATTAAGAGTTTGAAGGGAAATGGCAAGATAAGAAGAAGTAGTCCTTCATCTAGGACACACAATACTCCAGAAATCAAATATACCGTATACAGTTTTACTGTGAAAATTCTTCCTTATTCACATGATCCGAAAGTGCTGTGACGAACAGACGAAGAAGGAGACGGAGAAGGAGAAGAAGAAGAAGAAGAAGAAGAAGAAGAAGAAGAAGAAGGAGCAGCAGCAGCAGAAGAAGGCTGCAACGACGACGACAGCTTTGATTCAAAGTAAACAGTTAAATGCACTACCGAATTACCAATAACAATACCAATTACTTGCTTTTAAATATTACATTACACGGAAGCCCAGTGTTGTTCAAAAAGATGAATCATACATTGTCGTACTAATGTTGGTAGAAATTACTTACCGCCAATGTAAACTCGACATGCTATATGAGTCCATTTTCCGCCGCTGATTTCAGTTCCATTCACTTTAACACCACCATACTCTCCCATTAGTGTTCTGTGGATTTAGAAAAGGTAATATTAATATCAAACACAAAACAAATATATACACATGAAGTAACATGCACAGAAAGGAAGAAAGAAAGAAAAAAGAAAGACAAAATGAAAGAAAGAATGGGAGAAAGGAAGGAGGAAGTGAAGGGAGGAAGCGAGGGAAGGGAGACAGAAAGAAAAAGGGAAGGAAGCAAAAAAAGAAAGATACAAACAAACAAAGAACGTAAGGAGGGAAAAGGGAAAGATAGCCAAAAAAAAAAAGAAAAACAAACAAAGGCAACAAGAAAGAAAGAAAAAATATTCAATATTATTTTAATTTAGTAATAGCTTCCGCGACTAAACTTTCCCAGGGATGAAATGATTTGCTGTTTAGAAGGGCACGGATATATGCATGAAAAAACAACAGAGCTTTTACAGTATATAACTTGCAGGTATCATACATACGAAGGTGCATGACGTCAGAAAGTTCGGAGTGTTATGCACCAATAGGAGAGTCCCGTTTACATTGAGTCCTGGTTCGACTAGCGATCCTACCCACGTATATGTGAACCAGTGTGACAGGGGCGTCGATCCGTGTTTCAGATAGGGGGGGGGGGCAAAAATGGAAAAAAAAATCAAAAGATTTCGGCGCGCCAAATTACAATACAGAATCGCAAAGTGCGCCGAAAATTTAACAATTGTATATATATGATGTTATTTTTTTCCAATGCTTTATAACATATCCTTGTTTTGCATATTATGAATTTTCAAGTTGTCAAAATTATTAGGGGGAATCGATATGCTTGCCCCCCCATATTTTCATTGGTGGGGGCGACTGCCCCCCCCCGGATCAACGCCTCTGCAGTGTGACGTTATCAATTGGGCTAACAAACAAAACAAAGCTTACTTGTTGTGGATGTATAGATTCAGCAAACCATCGGAGCTGGCAATCACGGGTAGGATCGATGACGTGTTGGTCTCGTTCAACAAGCACCACGCTTCTATCGTGATGCTGTGATCCATCTCTAGAGCTATGACGTCAGGAAGCATGACGTAATCATCGATGCCGTCAAAGTAGAGTGCTCTGTTGAGTCTGTGGAACAATAACAAATTTAAATTATTCAAGGGAGATTGTAATAGCAATAATGATAACGATGATAATGATAAAAATGTAAATGCAATAACAAAAAGTAAAGAAGAAGAAGAAGAAGAAGAAGAAGAAGAAGAAGAAAAAGAAGAAGAAGAAGAAGAAGGAGGAGGAGAAGAAAATAACAACAATAAAAATAACACAATTTAAATAACATCTTTGTTCCCCTCATATGGTCAGTTCAACACTGTAACACAACAAAAAGGCAACTTTAGTGCGTTAGTTAATTATGCACCAGACCAACGCTTCATTGTAACACGACAGTCTAAGAAGGATAAAGAACATTATCAAATTTTAGTATTTATACATTTTCGGTCTTTTAAAGTACTAAATAATCGTTTTGAGGTTTAATATGTTTGAGAGTATAATTTTCAAACATTATCAGACACGTTTATGGCATGGTGGATAATGTAGCTCACACTTTTCTTACAGAGAACCATGCTTGTCAAAAATCAAACTCACCTCTCTGCGCATTTGAAAACTAAATTGGACCAAATCGCCCCGGGCTGTCTCATACTGAATACTCCAAGCCGGCCACCAAGGTACTTCGTATCATAAATGTCGCCCGAATCGATGATCATCTTTTTGGCCGTAGCTATCGTTACTCTACAGTAGTATAAAAATAAAAATCACGACGTTGGAAATAAGAAAGACGATTTTCATTAAACTAATACACAGTCCTGCCGCAGATAACGCTCTTCCAGCCAAATACAGTGTGTCTCAAAAAAAATTGTGCAAGTCAAAACCGCCCTCTTTAGCAATAAAAGAATAATCTTGTGACATGATGCTTACATCAACGTAAAATGCATAGTCTTAGCTTTTTAATACAGTTAGGTTTATCTAATTTGCTTGTCTTAATCTTGAGATATGTTAATTTAAATAAGTAAGGGTAAAATCGCGATTGTGCCATTTTTACTACGGTCCCGAGTAAAAGTGACACAATTGTGATTGCACCCTTTTGTTGTTGACAACATATCTCGAGATTTAAGCGAGCAATTTGAACGGAACAAATATCATTTAAAAGCTGAGACTTAATCCGTGACGATGATGTAAGCACAATGTCACCAGATTATTTTCTAATTGCCGGAGAGGGCGCTCTTTACTTGCGCAATTTATTGAGACATGCTGCAACACGTCTCAAAAATTGTTCAAGTGAAAAGCGCCCTCTCTGACAGTTAGACAATACTGCTGAGACAAATGATTAAATCAACATCAAGGGCAAAGTCTTAGCTTTCAAATGCCGTTTGTTCTGTTTAATTTGCTCTTTTTGATCCTGAGATGTTGTGATCAGTTGTGGGATCACAACTGTGTCACTCTTACGGGAAGGGGGTCTGATGCTATATTGACTGTAGTAAAAGTGGCACATTTGTGATTTTACGTTTTCGTTGTTAACTGATCTCAGGATTAAAACAAGTAAACTGAACAGAACAGAACAAACGGCATTTGAAAGCTAAGACTTTTCCCTTGATGGTGATGTAAGCATGACGTCACAAAAATGTTTTCTCATTACCTAAGAGGGCGCTTTTGACTTGCACAATTATTTTTGAGACACACTGTATATTAGTAGATTAAAAAATTTAGACAATGTCATTCCCAGTTTGCAAAGTTACTGTCTCGTCTTTCTCCTCCACCCTCTTCCTCGTCGACTTCTCATCCTTACAGATTGTGTCAGGAATGTGCAAGTCCATTACTTCCCTTCATTATCAATACTAAACGGCAGTTTAGTACTTACAAATGGTGTGTTGAAAGTCTGAGATCCATACATCATGAATTTGTGTTTTATGAGAGAAACTTATATCGACATGTTAGCAGAATGTTGTTCTTTCTGTGAGTTTCAATTTTGCTCAAACTGCGAATCACAGTTACTGTGCACCGTAGCAAGACGAGCGCAGCCCTCTGATTGGTGAACGGCTATCCCCAGCGCGACCTTTGGCTAACGGCTGATCGGGCCATTTTGGAACGGCACGTGCACGTTTGACGTCGCGGATTTTTTTTGAAATTGCTGGCCAGTCATTTGAAAAAGGATGTATAGTTTAGCCGTCCAGATTTTCACAAAAAACTCAATATTTTACCCCAAGTCTCTATGAGAGGTGTTTATTTATATTAATCTTCACATTGGATATGATTTCAGCTGATTTGATTC
>JZLH01S0471500.1:15512-45344 GCA_001188425.1 Eucidaris tribuloides
CACACAGACACACACACAGACACACTCACGCACACACACACACACACACACACACATGCGCGCGCGCAAACACACACATACACACACACACACACACACACACACACACACACACACACACACACACACACACATACATGTACATACACATACACACTATCTCAACACACGCAATATTGTACAAGGTATCAGTCACGCAACACACACACACACACACACACACACACACGCACACACACGCACCCACACACACCAAGTTACCTACACGTACACACAAACACGCACATACACACATACACACACGCACACACATACATTACATTTATACAAATTTAACACAACCCACATTAACTACACACATGAAAACACATACGTGGGACTACGTGAAATCTGATGTACTCTCTATACTGTTTTTTTGTCACTTCTCCTATGTTTCATTTCATTTTTGGTATATTTTGCAATAAAGCCAAACTCCAAGGTTAGAAAGTTGGTTGAAGGTCATGTCAATACTGCTCGCTGATTGGTCCTTTCCCCCAAAACGTGGATGTAGTACCTTTTGGAAAAGAACTAAAATGGATGTAGTACCTTTTGGAAAGGAACTGATTTTTAAGTGCCATTTTTTTTAAACTTTGCAATTAGAAATTCAGCAAGTTGTTGTTAGTAGTGTATAGAGTTACTGAAAATGAGTTCATTAATGCCAAAAAATCCGTTTTGACCAAAAATGGATGTAGTACCTTTTGGAAACGAGCTCTTCATATATGTTGTTTTGACGTGCAAATCAATCACAGTCTTTAACTGAAGCTACTAACTCCACTCGCACTACTGCTCACAGGGGTCAATTGGTGGAAGGGGTGGTGGGGGAGGGAAAGGGGCAAACAGATCGTTTTACTTCTCAGTGATGTTGACAACTTGAAAAAAATAAATTGTAAACGTAAATAAAGAATATGTTTATTTTGGGGGTATTTTTTTTATTTGAAAGCCACATGCCCAAAAGTCATATCCCTGCAATAATAGATTCTGAATGTCTTTATTTATTCTTTTTATTAATTATAGTAAAATTTCGGGGGGGGGGGGATCCCCGAGATTTTCGACTATATTTTTACATTATAGCATCCAAAGGGTTAATAAGGTGTTAAGGTATTATGAGTTATACCTCATGAAAAAGAGCAGAGTCTACCCTTTTAGATGGGTTATAACTCATATAACCTTAACACCTTATTGACCCTTTGGATGCTATAATGTAAAATATAGTCGAAAATCTCTCCCCCCCCATTATTTTTAATTAATTAATAAAAAAATAAAGACATTCAGAATCTCTATTATTGCAGGGTTATGACTTAAGGGCATAAAGCTTTCAAATAAAACAAAAATCCCCAAAACTAAACTTGGTCTTTAACATAAGAGTTCTACGTTTGAATCATGCACGTGCGGAAAATGTTATATTGCAATATTGCGTTTTAAACATATTCTTTATTTACGTTTACAATTTATTTTTTTCAAGTTGTCAACATCACTGAGAAGTAAAACGATATGTTGAAATTTTCTTACCTTTTCCTCCTGCAACTACTTATGTTACTACCACCACCACTACCATGATGAGATTGACAACTACTACTACTACTACTAATATTACTATTATTACTACTGCTAGGCGTACTATGGTAGTGTTGCATACCTGATAAGACCAATGGATGGTTGGAATGTCAGGTGCCATCGGTAGGGTATCCCATGCTCCCAGGGTGTTAAGTTAGGATCGTACCAAAGACGTAGGGACCTGCGGTTCCACGTGTCATAGTAAAACAGGGCTGACTCGAGAAATGCACCCCGGTCCGGGGGCGAGTCGATTTGCTGGAAACCAAAATAAGCAGAAAATCAAAGATTCAATGTTTAATTAGCACGCGATTCGTCTGGGAAATCCTGCAGGATTGCACAAATATGGATGATTGATATTTTCTGGATTGAATGGATTATTGGAGCAGAAAAAAATAAAGGAAGATTTGTGCAATATTACGTCATATTTACATATGTAAATGGTTGTGAATCTGAATCCAAAATTGCCAGATGTGGAGTCCCCCAAGGCTCAATTCTTAGGAGTCTTTGTTTCTCATTTACATAAATGACTTGCCAAACTGTACTCAATCTTTGAATTATCTACTTTTTGCTAATGACACAAGTGCCTTTATGTCAAGTAATGATGTACACTATCATTTTCACACAGTAAACTTGCAATTGCAAATGCTAGCAAAATAGATGGTTGCTAATAAGTTAATATCAAATGTTGATAAAACCAATTATATGGTCTTTGGAACTAAAAATACTCAAACTGAAAATTTGGCTTAATATTATCAAAACAAACAAATAAGTAGAGTAAGCAAAGTAAAAGTCATGGGAATTTTTTTATAGAAGAGAACCTTTCATGGAATTATCATGTCTACCAATTCTGCAATACCATTTCAACAAATATTGGAGTGTTGAGTAAAGGACAATTTCTCCCTCATACTATCTTGAAAATCGTATTACATTCGCTAATTACCTCACACATCAATTATTATTGTGCTGTTGGGGTCTCACATCAAAATCAAATATTCAAAATTCATGTGCTTCAAAAACGTGCACTACGTATAGTTACGCATTCATGTTTCAATTGTGAGAGTGTCTGTCTTTTTTAAAGAACGAATATTTTGCCAATTCAAGATGTGATTGCTCTTCAGGTAGGCATGTTTATATGTTTAATTATATTCATGGGCTTTAACCCAAATCATTCCAAGAATAATTCGCGTTTCACTTTATTGTCCATTCATATGGTACAAACAATGTTCAAAATACGCCGTATACGCACTTCCTTGTCTGAAATATCATTTATTTTCTTATCAGGGTCCCTCACTTTGGAATGATCTCCCAGTATGTATAAAGCAACATAAATCATCCAACCAATTTAAACGTATGTATAAACAAAACCCTTATGTTAATTGTAAATGTAAAATGCGTATTTTAAGTTTGTAATTATTTTATGCATATTTTGAAGTTTGAAAATATAATGTTGTTTTTATGCGGAAATAAATTGAAATATAGGTGTTTTCTTAAATAAAATATGCCTTATGATAAAGAGCACGTGCGCATGTGTCAAACGGGTAATTGTATGTTCTCATATGTGACATACAGATGAAAAGAAGAAGAAAATGATGATAAAGAGGATGGTGATGATAACGAAGGAGACGAAGAAGAAGAATAAGATGATAGAAAACAAGAACAAAAAAGAAGTAGAGAGTAGTGATGATGATGATTCGAAAAAGAAGGAAAAGAAAAAAAAGGGGTGATTATGATAATGAAGAAAAAAAGTTGAAAGAAAAGGAAAAGGGACAAGAAGAAGAAGAAGAAGAAGAAGAAGAAGAAGAAGAAGAAGAAGAAGAAGAAAGAAGAAGAAGAAGAAGAAGAAGAAGAAGAAGAAGAAGAAGAAGAAGAAGAAGAAGAAGAAAACAAGAAGAAGAAGACGAAGAAGAAGAAGAAGAAGAAGAAGAAGAAGAAGAAGAAGAATAGAGTAAGAGGTGGAGCAAGACCAGAAAATAAAACGATAGGCTGGCAAGTGGACCGATATTATCACACCTTAATAACTAAGCCTTTCAAGGAGGTCGTAGTCTCGCTATCCAGTCTTCTCTGGATGGAACCCCACCATTGTGCCACATAAAACTGATAGTTGTTCTGGAAACCAAACACGAACCCAATGCACATGTGTTCCTCATTTGGCTCCACGTAGAACGTACCCGAGAAATCGACGTCAGAGAGAGGATCATGAGCAAGGAGCATCACTGGGTCCAACTCGGTTGTCGTCAGTAGTCGAATTTCTCTGCCCTTTGTGTGAGATCGTATGAAAAGAAAAACAAAAGAACAAACTCACAACAGACTGCAGCTGTAACAATAACAACAGCTGCCGCTATACTTCTGCTAATACAGTGAAACCTGCTCTAGCGACCACCTGTATAGAAGGAAAACCTGTCCGTAAAGACCACAATCTACTATCATTTCTACTACTACTGCTACAACTACTTCTACTACTACTTCTACTATTACTACCATTGCTATTACTTCTGCTACTGCTGCTTTTACTACTTGTACTATTGATGCTACTGCTACTTTTACTACGATACTTCTACTTTTGCTACTTCAACTATTACTGCTACTGCTACTTCTACACTTTTACTACTTTAAATACTATTACTGCTACAGTTACAACTGCTACTATTACTTCTACTATTACTACTATTACTTCTACTACTACTGCTACTACTACTTCTTCTAGTTATATACTCCTGCTACTCCTCTGCCAACTACTACTTCCTCTGCTACTACTCCTACTGTTATGATTATTATTACTACTACTTATACAACTACTACTACTCCTACTACTACTACTACTACTACTACTACTACCACCACCACCACTACTACTACTACTTCTACTGCTAATTGTACCAGGGGAGGTGCCATGATAAAATATTTGGAAGGGTAAAAAACATTAGGTGGCAAACATGTTAATGAATTACACTGTGAAAAACCCCTGATTATCTGGATTTTGACAATTGTAGGGTGTGACCCCTCCCTCTGCCCCCCCCCCCCATTGTGCCGCTATCTACTCCCAACGATAGGTTGTACTCCCCCTTCACTGTGATTACTAATATTACTATTGCAATTAATGAATTATGTTACCGATCATAAAAAATACACTGATACAAAAACACAGACAGGCATGCTCGTTTATATTTATGTTCAAATTATATCTTTATATATTATTATATAATCACTTTCGTTTAATAATATCAATCAACAATTCGAAAGGTAAAATAAAATAAGACATCACTTACAGAAGCAAAAAGCACCCATTCAGGAGGTTCGGATCTTGTAACCAAATTAAGGGATATGTGACGTTGAAAGGAAGATGTGTTAAATCGATTGCTCTTAGGGCACATGTCTTCTATATCGATCACACCGTCGGCATCGAAATCGTCCTCACATACATCACCGATACCATTCCCTGTAGACAGTGCAAAACACATCATAGGAAGGTTTTACTACTGATATTTATATTAACTCTTAACGTGCCAGAGAAATTACAGCTCTATGGACATTGTGTGTATTGTGTGGTGCATATTTGCGACTTTGGCATGTTAAGGGTTAATATTAAAGTGATAGGCTAACATTGTGGAGCTTCAATTTTAAAGAAATTCAAACTTTGATATCTGAGCTACATAGTAGTGTTCAAATGGACAGATAAACACCCTAGAATACAAAAGTTTGGAAAGTTACACTGCCAATGGCAAGTTATGCATGAATAAACAATTAAAACTCGGGGCGACTTTTAATAGCCTAGGTGTACATACAGTAAGTCTATGGGAGAAAATGGGCAAGTGAATCTGGTCAACTTACGATTTTCACTTTTTTAAAGCACTAAATAATCATATTCAAATACAATTTTTTTAGGGCTTCATTTTTAGACCTCATCAAAGACACTGGTAGCATGGGGAATCATGTATCTCAGATTTTTTTACTGTGGTAAATGTTAGCGAATACTTTTAATATTGATATTATCATTAGAAGTATAGTATTATAGTATTAGTATTAGTATTAGCATTAGTATTGTTATTAGTATTAGTATTAGTATTAGTGTTACTACTAGTATTAGTACTATTATCATTATCATTATCTGACCATTATCAAAAGAAGGGGAAGATGACGGAGGGGACGGAAAAGTAGCGGGGGAGGGGGTGTCACTCTCCACACGGCCTGCTACGCACCCGCGTTCAGAAAAAGCGTCGAAAAGGGTCCCTTTTCCAGCCTTCGACCGTCGTAGACGTCTTTTGGAAAAAAGGGTTGCCTTTTCAGCACCATTCGGAAACGGCGTTAAATAATGCATTAAGAATATCTCGAGGATGTATATAATCTAAACAGTCTTTGAAACGGTCAGGGAAAAGCAATGTTTGAAGAGCTGGAACGCAAAACGTGGGAAAATCTTTTTTTCATTAAAAATAAGTTATAACCATCATAATCTGACAGCTAACTACGCAGTTTGTTACGTAGTTACGTAGTTTACAATTTGGAGCTAGATTACACAAACAACTAGTAAACATGTTTTTGACTGATTTTATTTTCTTTCTCAAATCTCAGACAAAGAAACGTTTTTTTTTTCTCGAAAGTCATCATCGTGGATTTAGCATTTTTTGCTTTCAAGCTATAGTCGTTTATAAACGTGCAACATACTCACCGTTAGAATCCTCCTGGTCGGGGTTGGGATAGACCGAACAATTGTCGACATGGTTTCCAATCCCATCTCCATCCTTATCATCATCGCACTGATCGCCTACGAAATAAAAGAATACAATAAAGGATCATTCCCCCCAGACATCCACACATCCTGCTCCGGCAAAAGGAAGCGAGTAAGAACAAGTCACTCACATTTGAGTTAATAATGCATACTATAGCTTTAAGCAAAATTTGGATAAGAAAGTATTATTATTGCAAAATATTTAAGTAAAAATACCGTAATATTATTTCATTTGTCAATGTAGATAAAAGACATGCATTTGTCACTTATAACAAAATGACACTATTGCCATTTGCTTTCGTTTGTCAAAGTAGGGTAGCACGTGGATTATGTGAATGCAGATAATTAAGAGGAACTCAACAGTGAAGCTGAAGCAAATTTGGATGATTAATTAAAAATACAAATTGTGATTAAATCTCCATGCAGTAAACCTCTATTGGACAATTCTGCAAAAGATATGAAATCCAAGAACAAAATTTATTAGTACTATACAAGAACAATCATCTGGAAAAGTTACACTTTTCCCAGACAACAAAACTGTTGACTTTCACCTGTTCACTGCTGCAAAAAAGCAAACTCTCAACCTCATTTAGGAATTTATGTGTGATTAACATTAGATTTGTGTCACTACAGTTTTGAAGGAATATGACACCAGGGCATAGCTATAGCTGAGAAGTCAAAAAAGGATGTTCCACAAGAGGAATTGTTCAACCTTTGATAACAGCACCCTTTTAAGCACTAGCCAATTTTGGTTAATTTGTCACAGGAATCCTCCTACTTGCATTCATTGAATGTACATTAATATTTTGGGTGAAATCCCCTTTTAAGGCTCTGACAGTATAGCGTGTTTTCTGTCGGACTGCTGGAAATCTCGCCTTCACACTCTAAGACAAAAAGGTTACATGTATTACAAGGCGCTCGATTTCGGAGGGATTATTAGAATTATTTTAAGTGGATATGGTTCGTGAAAGTATGAAACCGGCCAGTATCACGGAAAACCTTCCTTACGTCAAAATGGTGAGCTACTGTGGCAAAATTAACCTCTAAAAACCAATGAGTAATTTCTCTGTGTATTTTTTTTTCACTAAAACTGTTTTAAGCAAGTTTCATTTCCTTTCCCTCACACCTCGTCCGCTGTACCCGTGATTCATAATCCGGGAACGTGTAGCCCATACCTTGGCCGTCCATGTCTGTGTCCGTCTGATCACTATTGGGTATCATGGGGCAGTTGTCCTCAAAAGCATTGATACCATCACCATCACTGTAATGAGATTGATAACAATATAATACAGTGGCAAATTCTCAGTATTACCTGATGGTTGTCTACGAAAAACTGTTTTCCACTCAGATAAATGCACTTCTTCGTTTCTTGGGCGAGAGTTGCCGACTTGTTCATATTTGATATTTCATTTGTGTATCTTAAAAGGCGCGGTATTTAAAAACTTCTTTTCCTCTGACATGTTTGTCAAAAATTATAGATCAGCAGTTTCCGATTTTATACAAAGAGTGAGTTACATGAATAAATATATAACATCACAATTTACCTGTCTGATTAATCCATTTCATTCATTTAAAAACCTTTGTCTGTATTCATATCTTTGCAAATGCATTGTTTCACCTTATTTTTTACAATTAGGATAAAGTCAGAGTTTGAATCACGTTTGTTAGAATGTAAATTTCCTCAGCAGAAAAGAAAGAAAAAAAATGCAATTAAAAACAGATTTTCTATATTAAGCTAATGGCGCCGCTTTCGTTCTGAGTCGGCGCGGGAGTTAGCAAGTCTGCAAAAAGTCCAGGATATTGATATATATCACTATCGGTGAATATCGGGTATATACACAATATTGGGAATTACAGGGATGCCATCCTGCCATTCGGTGGCTTCCATACACTCTAGGTAATAAAAAAAAACGCACGCACACTGGTAGGTGATAATTGTGATGATTTTTTTTTCGTTGGTGAGGAGGGTAATGTTTTCCCATTTGTTTGAAGTACCGGATGTTATTTCATTATAAATAATTAATAATTAATAATTAATCAATAATCAGCAATCAATTTCGTCCAGGTTTGGAGGTTGCAGTATGCATGCATGTCTGATTAATTTGTTAACAAACGTTCTGGATGATGTCATCATACACCACAAACTACATTTAACTTGGACACAAAAGATGACATGTTTTACAAAACTGATTGCTAAGCAGTCCTCCTTGACCAAATTAGACTGAGAAGTACCATGTCAGTAAAATAACTACGCAATCATTCCCCAATATTAGTGTTAAAACATAGTTTTACAATTTGACGTATCAGTGGCGTAAAAGGCGGGGGGGGGCAGACTGCCCCCTAAAAAAATCAGCGAGAAAATTGACTAAACTATCAGGAAAAATGAAAGGAAAGGACGCACATTTTGGACTTAGTTACCGGGAAATTTTTGGCTCTGCGCCCCTGATAACAGGCACCTGTTACGCGGCTGTCACATCTCGGTGATTGAACCTGGGTTTCGCGTGTTTTTTATTCTCACACATTATAACTGTTAGTTGTAACAAAACCGAGAAAATGTTTATTGTGTGCAAATCGATCCACTCTCTTGAAAATCCAAAAATTATATTCTTAATCACTAAACCTACGGATCTTGGTGCTCCTCCGAGTCGCACATGTCCCCATATCCATCCTGATCCCCATCTATCTGGTCTGTGTTATTAACTGCCACACAGTTATCACACACGTCTCCCACGCCATCAGAATCCATGTCTAGCTGGTCAGCGTTGGCCACAAATTGGCAATTGTCATCCTCGTCCAATATACCTTAAGATAAAAGATGGGATAATAATAACGATGAAGCAACAGTCGTGATAGTCACAAGAAAAGGTATTTAAAATGAAGTAGAAATACCAAGAAAAACACGAAGGGACGCAAGAAGAAGACGAAGAAGAAGAAGAGGAAGAAGAAGAAGAAGACGACGAAAAAGAAGAAGAAGAAGAAGAAGAAGAAGAAGAAAAAAATAGAGTAAGAGGTGAGCAAGACAGAAAATAAAACCGAAGGCTGCAAGTGAGCCGATATTATCACACCTTAATAACTAAGGCCTTTCACGGGAGGAGTACGTAGCTCGCTATCCAGTCTTCTCTGGATGGAACCCCACCATTGGCCAGCATAAAAGCTGATAAGTTTGTTTCTGGAAACCAACGAACCCAAATGCACATGTGTTCCTCATTTGAGCTCCACGTAGAACGTACCGCGAGAAATCGACGTCCAGAGAGAGGAATCATGAGCAAGAGCATCACTGGGTCCAACTCGGTTTGCCGTCAGTAGTCGAATTCTCTGGCCCTTGGTTGAGATCGTTCATGAAAAAGAAAAACAAAAGAACAAACTCACAAGCTAGACTGGGCAGCTGTAACAATAACACAGCTGCCGCAATACTTCTGCTAATACTAGTGAAACTCTGCTCTAGCGACCACCTGTTATAGAAGGAAAACCTGTTCCGTAAAGACCACAACTACTATCATTTCTACTACTACTGCTACAGACTACTTCTACTACACTGTCTAATCTATTACTACATTGCTATTACTTCTGCTAGTACTGCTGCTTTACTACTTGTACTATTGATGCTAGCTGCTAACTTTTAGCTAACATACTTCTACTTTTTGCTACTTCAACTTATTACTGCACTGCTACTTCTAACACTTTTACTACTTTAAAATACTATTACTGCTACAGTTTATCAACTGCTACTATACTTCTACTATTACTACTATTATCTTTCTACTACTCTTCACAACTAACTTCTTCTAGTTAATACTCCTGCTAGTCCTCTGTCCACTACTACTTCCTCTGCTAACTACTCCTACTGTTATGATTATTATTACTTACTACTTATACAACTACTACTACTCCTACACTACTACTACTACTACTACTACTACCACCACGACCACTACTACTAGCTAGCTTCTAACTGCCTAATTGTACCAGGGGAGGTGCCATGATAATAAATATTTGGAAGGTAGAAAACATTAGTGGCAAACATGTTAATCGAATTACACCATTGTAAAATAACCCTGATTATCTGGATTTTGACAATTGTTAGGGTGTGACGCCCTGCCCTCTGCCGCCCCCCCCCCATTGTGCCGCTATCTACTTCGGCAATGGGAAGGAAGAGAAAAAGGGTGGGAATGAGGGGGGAGGAGGAGGAGAGGGATCGATAGTGTACTCCGCCCTTCACTGGATACTATATTACTATGCAAATTAATGTAATTATGTAGCCTGGATCATGAAAAAAATACACTGAATAACAAAAAACACAGACAGCATGCTCGTTTATATTTATGTCCAGAATTATTATCTTTATATATTATATATATAATCACTTTCGTTATAAATAATGATCAATCAACATATTCGTAAAGGTAAAATAAAAACACCCACACACACCACACGCAAAAGCACCCATTCAGGAGTTCGGATCTTGTAACAAATTAAAGGATATGTGACGTTGAAAAGGAAGATGTGTTTAAATCGTTCTCTTAGGGCACATGTCTTCTATATCGATCACACCGTCGGCATCGAAATCGTCCTCACATCACATCACACGTATACCATCTCTGATTAGACAAGTGCAAAACATTTACATCAATAGGAAGGTTTTACTACTGATATTTAATATTAACTTTCTTAACTGCCAGAGAAATTACAGCTCTATGGACATTGTGTTTATTGTGTGTGTGCTATATTTGCGACTTGTGGCATGTTAAGGTTAATATTAAAGTTGATAAGGCTAACATTGGTGGCTTCAATTTTTAAAGAAATTCAACATTTGAATATCTGACTACATATATGTCAATGGAACAGATAAACACCCTAAGAATACAAAAGTTTGGAAAGTACACTGCCAATGGGCAAGTTATGCATGAAAATAGAACAATTAAAATACTCGGGGGCGACTTTTATAGCCTTAGGTGTACATAACAGTAAGTCTATGGGAGAAAATGGGCCAAGCTGAATCTGGTCAACTTACGATTTTCACGTTTTAAAGCACTTATAATAATTCATATTAACATACAATTTATTTTAGGGCTCATTGTTAGACGCGTCATCAAAGACACTGGTAGCATGGGAATTCAGTATCTCAGATTTTTTTTCTGTGTAAATGTTAGCGATACTTTTAATATGATATTAACATTAGAAGTATAGATTTATAGTATTAGTATTAGTAATTAGCATAGTAGATGTTATAGTATTAGTATATAGTAATAGTGTTTACCTACTAGTTGATTATACTATTATCAATTATCAATTATTCTGACCATTATCAAAAGACAGGGAAGAATGACGGAGGGGACGGAAAGAGTAGCGGGGGAGGGTGTCACTCTCCACTTACGGCCTGCTACGGCACCCGAAGTTCAGAAAAAAGCGCGTCGAAAAGGGTCCCTTTTTCACAGCCTTCGACCGTCGTAGACGTCTTTGAATAAAATGGGTTGCCTTTCAGCACCATTCGAAACGGCGTTAAATAATTGCATTAAGAATATCTGCGAGGATGTATATAATCTAACAGTCTTTGAAACGATCCAGGGAAAAGCAATGGTTTGAAGAGCTGGAACGCAAAACGTGGGAAAATCTTTTTTTCATTAAAAATAAGTTATAACCATCAATAATCTGACAGCTAACACGCAAGTTGTTAGCGTATTACGTAGTTTACAATTTGGAGCTAGATACACAAACAACAGTAAACATGTTTTTGACTGATGTTTATTTCTTTACGTCCAAATCTCACAAAGAAACGTTTTTTTTTTCTTCGAAGTCATATCGTGGATTAGCATTTTTTGCTTTCAAGCTATAGTCGGTTTTAAACGTGCAACATTACTCACCGTTAGAATTCCTCACTGGTCGGGTTTGGATAGACCGAAACAATTGTCGACATGGTTTCCATCCCATCTCCATCCTTATCATGCATCAGCACTGATCGCCTACGAATAAAGAATACATAAAGGATCATTCCCCCAGACATCCACTACATCCTCTCCGGCAAAAGAAGGCGAGTAAGAACAAGGTCACTCACATTTGAGTTAATAATGCATACTATAGCTTAAGCAAAATTTGGATAAGAAAGTATATTATGCAAAAATATTTAAAGTAAAAAATACCGTAATATATTTCATTTGTCAATGTAGATAAAAGACATGCAATTGTCACTTATAACAAAAATGACACTATTGCCGATTGCTTCGTTGTCAAGTAGGGTAAGCGCGTGGATTAATGTGAATGCAGATAATTAAGGGAACTCACAGTGAAGCTGAAGCAAATTGGATGATTAATTAAAAATACAAATTGTGATAAATCTTCCATGCAGTAACCTCTAATTGGACAATTCGCAAAAGATATGAAATCCAAGAACGGACATTTATTAGTACTATACAAGAACAATCATGAGAGAAGAAGAAGAAGAAGAAGAAGAAGAAGAAGAAAGAAGAAGAAGAACGAAGAAAGAAGAAGAAGAAGAAGAAGAAGAAGAAGAAGAAGAAGAAGAAGAAGAAGAAGAACAACAACAACAACAACAACAAGAGAAAGGATAAAAGTTACATTTAGAGGAAGAAAGAGAAAACGAAAAAAAAATAATCATCACTATAACTTAGGATTTCGTCAAGAAACAAGCAAATGGAACTAAGCTGCATATTTTTTTGCTGCCAAATGTTATTTATTACTAGGCAAATAATATACCAGTCAACTGATAACTACTTTATATTACGAATCTGATTTATCTACTTTTCAAAATAAGCTCTCTAATAAATATGATGCATGGGATATACATATCAGTAATTGGTTACGTGACGTTTTCCAAACAATCTGATTAAAAGATGTCTTCTAATGCCTCCAACTTACCATCGTTATCGTCGTCATCATCACAGGCATCGCCCACGCCATCATCATCGGTGTCTTTCTGAGAGGTGGTATAGTTTGAGGGGCAAGTGTCGCAGGCATCGCCGAAGCCATCGGCGTCTTCGTCTTCCTGATCGTAATTGGAGATGAACTGGCAATTATCCTGGCGTGAGAAAACAACAACCGAAGACAATGTAAACAGACAACACAGTGTATAATTTGATTACTTTATTACCTACTTACTTACTTACTTACTTAATTGATTAACATAATATGTTAATCAATTAAGTGTTTTTTTTTCTTTTTACAGTATTCAGACCGGCGAGTTGGCTAGTGGTAGAGCGTCTGCCTCACGTGTCGGATATTGCGAGTTACGGCTCGTGGTAAAGTCACATAAAAAAGATCATTATAAAATGGTACCTAAAGCATCTATCCTAGCGCTCGGATATCTAGATGGTGCAGAGAGTTAAAGGCATGGGACTAGAGGACTACATCCCCCCCTTACTTGTGCAGTCATGTTAATTGCCTAGGGTTACTGAAACGGCGATAGGCACTGTCCGATGTTTCACTATAGGACCGCTGGACGGGTTTAACTTAGCAATAGACAGTATCACTTTTACCACTGCAAAACGGAAACACAAGGACTATGTTGTAGAAAGGCAGTCTAGATTTCAAACATCAACTCTTACGAATTCATCAGCCACGAGGTCGTTATCGTCATCGGGATCGCAGGCATCGCCGATGTCGTCGTTATCGGCGTCTTCTTGCCCACTGTTCGTAAGTCCCGGACAGTTATCACCGATACAGACTTTCTCGGTCCCATTCCCCATGCATCTTCGGTTGAAGTCGACGTGTCCATCTAAGTCTTCATCGTGCCCGCAGTCTTCGCCATCTCCTGACCAACCGTCGTTACACTACCAAGGGATTTGAAAATATGCAAAGAATTCCGTTAGAAAACATAAAAACGAAACTAATCTGCTGTATTCTAAATGAAATACAAAAACAATCTAGTGTTCAAAATTGAGTTTTGTTTCAAATATTGGGTTTACGACTGCTCCCTCGGAAGATAACTCCCCGGAAAGTCATACCCCACGATCACAATTACCCTGGAGAATCGCACCAATAGAGCACAGTTACCCCCGAAGAAAACTCTCCCAAAACCAACTCCCTGGAGGATAATTACCTGGAGGACAACTCCGGGGGAGCATCACACCTGAACAAGTTTAACAGTGTTTCCACTTAAAAGAAATACGAGTTGTTCTCCGGGGGAGTGTCCTCTGATACGCATATTTGAGCAAATCTTAGCGTAGATGAGACTGCCTGACGTTCATCCATCTATTAAGCTTAAAACCGTGAAAGAGGTAAGTGATGAGTAGGCCTACAGGATTACAATTACACCAAATAGAACAATGTTATCCCAAAGTTGTGTCAGAAAACTTTTGAAAAAATTGATCCCTCAATGTTAAATGTATGCGATAAGTCGTGCATTCACGAGATAAATCTTCATGAATGTCAGGCGAAACCAGGTATTCTTAAAAGAATGTAACAAAACAACTGATGCAGTCCATCATCTCAGAATGGTTGCTCTCAGACGCCATAGGAGAGCTTTCCACCTTTCAGTGAAATATGGTGTAATGGGGTAATTTGTCAGAACTATGAACTGGCTTATTACCTCACAATGGTAAGTTTCCGATCCTGTTGGAGTACAAGTTGCATGCTCGTGACACGTGTTCCTGTCCGTCGTGCAGATGTTTCCTGGTACGCAGCCAACCTCGTTGTTACCGACATAACCCGGTAGACATTGTCCGCAAAAATGGCTTCCCTGAGAGATTAAAGAGAAGCTTTTAACATTGTGGAAGACTCGTTTAAAACAAAGTTTATTTTGTTCAAGTCCTTAATGATTGCGTTGAACTGAGTTTTTTTTCAGGGTTTTATTGTCATAACTTATCAGAGACACTGGTAAAATTGAGGATCATGAAGCTCGGATTTGGTTTTGTATTTTGGTTGAAACATTGGTAAAATGATGACATTAATTAAGAACGTTTTATACAGGTCATGTCCAGTTAGGAAAATAGAATAAACACATGTCCAGACGCATATAGAGAAAATAAGCATCTTTCCAACATGACCCTGGGAAGCGGGGGTGCTGGGGGTGCTGAAGCACCCCCCCCCCCCGCTGAGTGACTTTTCAGCTGTTGAGTTGGCCGCGAATTTGGCCGTGAGAAAAATTTTGGGCCGCGTAAACTGCACCCCCGGTAAAAAAATCGTTCCCGGGGTCCTGCTTTTTAACTTTATTTTTGAGTATGACGACAAAATATTTGGAATAAACGTAAATTTATCAGAGGAATAAATCCTTTAAATTTGGCAAACATGGGACAGGTAAGAAATATATTGATTGTTGAAAATTCCCGAGCTCTTTACAAGATTGGCAACCTCGTAACATTCATTCACTGGATACACATTATTTGAGTACTTGTTTTGACAATTCCATCAAGGATAGCTTCACGTTTGCGATATATGCCTCATAAAATAAAAAGTTAATATATTGCGCTAGTTTTAACATTTGCTTTTGTGAATGGTTCTCCAATCCCACAATATTAGCATAGGAACACAAGTGTGAATTACGTGGAACAGCGGTACCCAAATGAGTTCATCTCATTTCTTTGATAAACATAAATCACAGGAACTCGAAGGTCCTGGCCATTATACAGAATATAATTTTCAGAAATCAGAAATGACAGAATCAGAAAGTCACCCATTGTGGAGTCTTTCTATCGCTAAGAGATGGCAGCTCAAGTGGTGTGGGCATATTCTAAGAACATGATTTCAGAATGTTAGGACACCAGACGGATATACGGACATAAAATTGTTTAAGACCAACAACTAAGAGGCCGACCTAGGAAACGATGGGAGGATTAGATCGAAGGTATTGGGTATTGGCGAACTGAAGGAGAAACTGATTTTTTTTCTCAGGTGATTTTGGAGAAATCAAGCCTATGCCCCAAAGACATAGTGGCAAGGAGAGCTCTACTGAAAAGGCTTTCAATTGAATGGCCAAATTTCCGACAGGAGTCGGGTGAGCGGATGAGCTTAAACCCGGAATATTTTCTTCATTCTGATAAATACTTACAACGGTATTGATGCAGCGAGCATTCGGATCACAGTCTCCGTTGTTCGCTTCGCATTCGTTATTATCGACACAAACCTGCCAAACGAATGGAAGTCACAGGCGGGTGCAATCAATCATTAAACGTTTGAAATGTTGGTCCCAATAATCATCATCGCGGCTATAAATGGTAAACACAACAACAGGCGTCGATCCGTCCGAGGGGGGGGGGGAAATCGCCCACAAATGAAAATATTCGGGGGGGAGAGCAAATAATCGATCCATCCCCCCCCCCAAATAATATTTGACAATTTGAAAAATTCATAATATGCAATGCAAATAAATGTTTTAAAAGCATTGGAAAGCACTATATTATACATATAAAATTTCAATTTTTCAGCGCGGAAATTTCTGTATTACAATTTCGCGCGAAGCGCGCCGAAAATTTCGGATATTTATTCACTTTTGCCCCCCCCCCATCGGAAACATGGATCGACGCCCCTGAAGGCAACTTACCACATTCTATTAGGTTGCAACTAAAGTACTGGTAGTTTACATACCGCACCATACACAATTTACTCTGTTAAATAAAAGTAGTCCTACAAACGTAACTTTAGCAATTCAACTGCCTCATAATACATTGCTGAATCAAGGTATAGAGACCCAATCAGCCGCAGCCCCCATATTTTTACGGCATACCTCATACCCTTGTATCTTTTATTTTTGTTTATATGTCACCTTTAAAAAAAACAATATTGAAAATAATAGAAAATACACTTTACTGCGATTTTCGTTAAAATGAATACTCAATCTTAATTTGAAATCTAATAAAGCTACACTACAAATTTTACTTTCACGATATTTTCTGATACAAATGGTACAACAAACAGGAAGTGAGAGACTATATATTTCATTCTGGGAGTACTACGTCCTAAATTCAGGACCACTTCTGATCTTACCATCTCACTTAAATGATACAAGAATCTCGCCTTACCTGCTTGTTGTTTCTAGCATGATCTAGCCCGGCTCCGTGCGGTGCGTGCCCTTCATAGCCTGAAGGGCAGTGCCCACAAGCATAGCCTGGTACGAGGTTACAACATGTGTCTGGAATCCAGCAGGGATTAGCGAGAGCACACTGGGAATGAGAGATACAGATGTAGATAATTACCAAAACACCAGGCTTTTAAATATTTGAGGTACACAAATCAAGGGATATGCACGGACAGTTTGGTGTGTATTCGAAACATTATGTTTTATCAAAATTTGTGAAACTATACACTTTGTTAGTTTTTGTTCAATATGTAGACAATTTCAACTGCGTAAACGTAGATGGAAATAAATCGATAGGTTTTACATAGCATAATTTAACAGTACATATAGATATTATGTTTTGTAACATGTGAATATGTCTATAGTTCAAGAATATTAAGCATACAAACATACATAATACAATTACTGTTGTAGTCTTGTGTTATTTCTAAGTGCCATCCCTCCCCGTAGGAAAAAATGAACCGTGTGGCGTTCAAAGCGAAATTACTGATAATTTCAATATTCCAGTTCTTCTACCAACGCCTTCATCTTTTGTATAACTCTGCTATATAGCTTATTGGTGAGAGATACCCTTTTCTCATGAGTTATCAAATTTCTTTGAAACATGTAACACAGAAATTTAGCAGCTGTCAATTACTCTTTTTGGGGCGTGCCGGGGGGGGGGGGGTGGAATCACACGAAATAATATTCTGCTATAAAATCTGGATATCTCAAGTAGCCACACATTTTACAAATCGATCCCAATACTTTAAACACACATGTAGATTAACAGATAATTACACGAGGTTATCAGGAGTAGATGTGAACTAATTCTCACGATCGACAATACGTCATTTAACAGTTGAGAGCGCTTCAAAGACTTCCAGTTTAAAATACATTAACACGGTTTGAGAATTGAACAGTTCCGTCCAAATGACTGGTTAAAATTGATGGCGTATACCCAACAAATTATGATGCTATCTAAAAAGGTTACATGAAATCATAACCCAAAATTGTGACACCCTTACCTTATTTAGTAAGATCGTGAATTACGAAGACGGCCCTGGCCGCTCTGTGCAATCTGCGCATGCGCTCACGGTCGATAGCGCCCTCTATCACTGATCGCACTATAATTATTGTCGTTAGAGAGAGGTCTACACGGAACTGATTAGAAAGCGAAAAGTCTATAACGCAAATCGTTCAAACCCTGCAAACTAAACACAACAAAAAGTAACTACCCCCTTTTTTCAAACTACCATAACGTTTTAACAAAATAAGTTTTAGCAAAATTATTTGGCAGGAGTATTTGTACAGGCATTGACTAACTTATGTATGAAAATGTAACTGATCTTTCAAGCCTGCATGCATAAGTAAGCATGCATTAAAGGCAAAAATGTCACTTTTCAAAAGTCACAAGGGTCATTTTGGGGAATTTGTGATGCAGGATTTTGACAAATTTTGATTCTGTTGAATGATTTAGCGCTATTTATGTTAATCATCTATTGATTGACCCTGACACTTCCCCTGACACTTTTCGCATATTTTACGCTTCAATGAGCTCAATATAAACATTTCCACATTTCTCATATGTTGAAATTGTAAAATCCATTAAGTTTATTGAAAATATTAAAATCCGGTATTTTTCAGCAAAACTTGTCTTTACATGTTGTACGAACAACCGAGGTTGTAACCATGTCAAGGTTGAATGAGCAAAGTTTATGAACAAAGCAAAAGATGCGATTATTTACCATTATTTCGGCATAAGCGATGACTCCTGTGACTTTTGAAAAGTGACATTTTTTGCTTTAATGCATGTTCACTCATGCATGGCTTGACGGATCATTCACATTTTCACACAGGTGTTAGTCAATAAAATGTAGAAACAGTCCTGCTAAATTATTTTGCTGAAATTCATTTCATTAAAAGGTTACGGTTGTTTGAAAAAGGGGGTAATTACTTTTTTTGTTGTGTGTATTTATGGAATAACTCTTTGCGTGTGGCATACACATTACCTCATCAATATCTGTACAATTGTCACCAGTGCCTGTATATCCCACGGGACAATCCAAGCATCTGTATTGGCCACGTCCACCGGTATTGACACATGTCACTCCTTCAGTGCAAGGTCTCGGAAGAGAATTACAGGGACCTGCAGAGATGACGTCAAACACAAAATTCGAAATGTGTGTCCGGCAGAAGTGCGTTAAAGGTATTGGCTAACATTTACCACAGTTAAGAAAATCTGAGCCGCATGATTTCCCATGCTCACCAGTGGTCTTTGATCGAGGTCTAAAATTGAAGGCCCTGAAAAAAATGTATTCAAAATGAATTATTTGTGCTTTAAAAAAAGTGAAAATCGAAGTGACAGAGTTCACATTGACCCATTTCCTCCATCGGCATAGACTAACTGTGTGTACACCTAGGTTAATAAAAACTCGCACACCGAGTTTTATTGTTTATTCATGTATAATAATGCCATTGGCGCAGTGCAACTTCCCAAACTTTTGTATTCTACGGGTGTTTTTTTTATTTGTCCATGTGAAGCACAACTATGCTTAGCTCGATATTAAAGTTCGACAATCTTTTAAATTGAAGCTCCAAAATGTTAGCTTATCACTTTAATTAAAGGCGTTATTAAACGCAGATTATCATACACCAACTACATGTATATCCTTACTAAATGCTGTTTAATGGCAATCCATAGAAAAGAGACCGGAGCGTCAATACTGTGTAATGGTATACAAACTACTGAATGATTTAGCGCCCTCATATCTCCGCAAACTCGTGATTCGACTTGACATTATTTACTTTACCAGACTCGTTTATTCCAACTTGTTATAATTACCAAAACCAAGAACATAGTCCAAAAGACCGCCATTCTCATATACTGCCAGTAAATTATACAATTCATTACTAATATATATTCAGTATTCAACCTAACGGCAAGTCTTCAGAAAACACCGGCAATATCAGTCTTCCCTTTGATTCGTTATTTCACCAGTTTGAATATAATAACTTTGGTTATTATTTTATAGTATTTTCGTTTCATGCCAATTTTTCTTACTTTTTCTTCTGCGTTGCATTATAGTGTTTACTCTGCACGTATATATCAAGACTTTCATATTTGTGTTATTCATTTCCATTGTATGAAATGCAGGGCCCCTTGTAAAGCAGGCTTATTTGTCTCTGAACGGGACTACCCCGCTTTTAAATAAGACGTTAACAGATAAATAAATAAAAATAAACAATAAAGACTTTGAACAGCGTTCACATCGTTTTTTACATAATGAAATGCAAATATGTGGAGACTCGATTCTAAATCAAACAATTAAACAATCAAACAATCCTAAAACGAAACAGAAGGAATATTGTAACAAGATAATACAGGACTTACGTATAAAAGTCTGGGCAAGCAGTTACCGAACATAATTTATTTATAATTAATTTATCAAACCAACATTATGGCAGATTTCGATTTTTCTACTTCAAAAACTATACACGATCTATAATCCGGTCAATTTCAGTGCTTGTAGATGTTCAATTTTTTGAAGAACTAATTCATCATTTCGAAATACCATTTTTTTCAGGGCTTTATTTTTAGACCTTATCAAAGACACCGAGAGCATAGAGGATTATGTAGCTCACATTATTTTTTTTTTAACTGTGGTCAATGTTAGCCCTTGGCTTTAACGTAATTTACTCCGGTGACCATTGTATACACCAACCGTAACCTTAATCCTAATCCTAACCTTAATCCACCCACTCGCTCACACAAACCCTAACCCTATTCCAAAATAAAACCTAAGCCAAACCCTAACCTTTGTTTTCTGAGATATCGTCACCGGAACAACTGTTGACGGAGCAATGTAGGGGGTCACCATATCTTATATTCAGATGGTTGGTATCGCTTATTTTTTTTTTCTTACCATTCCCGTGAGTTAGCATATTAACACACTCTAAAAACAGAACTGTTATTTCAACATTTGAAAGGGCCGAGGAGTGACCACACTTAACAACAATTTGTCAATGTTATATTCAACCTTTTATCCATCTGCTTTCAACATTTTCAACATTGAGAAAGTGTGGTCACTTCTCGGCTCTTTTAAATGTTGAGATAGAATTTCACATTTTAGAGTGGAAATAGTACTATTATTATTATAATCATTGCTTTGTCATCATTTCGGATAACAAGGAACAGAAAAGGATTAAGAAAACTTAATCCATTCCCGTATAGTTTTGCATATGGATATCACAACACCGGGTTTTCCCCCCTTCTCTTTTCGATGAAGTGTGTGGTTTCTTTCACGTGCTGCGGTGTTTCTGTCTCAACACGGGACCTCCAGCTTTACGTCCTATCCGAAGGACGGGGTAATGGGGATAAAGTGCCTTACCCAAGAACACAACCGCCATGGCCCGGGTGGATTCGAACCACGGACCTCTAGGTCGAGAAACCGAAGTCATATCCACTGAGCCATGACGCCTCCACTTAATCATCATTCGAATCTGTATTCATGACTTACAATCCAAAGAGGACGTGCATGTTTGGCATTGGTCGCAGTTGCCCGTCGAGTACTGCGTCACAAGGCATGGCGAGCAAGCGTTCTGTCCTTTCGTACTGTAGAATCCACTGTCACAACACTCACATGATGTTTGCATTGCATATGCTTGATAGGACCCATCTTGACAAGGCAAGCAGGTGTCTGGAACAGTGATGTTGAAACTGGTTATAGTATAAGTTAAACAGTTAAAGAAAAGTGGCAAGATTAGCAGTATTACTCAATTTACGACCCATTGTGACAACAATCAAGTATATTATTCAATTTTCTTCTGTAAAAAAAAAAAAATACACGGGAAACACATTCACTTTGTTGTACAGTTATCGGAAAGCGCTGTGACCATACAGTGACTGCTTGTTTCTCCACAAGGAAAAAATCCTAAATAAATCCTCCCAGGCTGAATAGACACTAGCTTATTATCCTGGTACGCATCGAAACTAATTTCTTTCTTGAGGCAGTTTAGACGGCTTCCAATAATTCATGATACGACAACAAACGACAAGAGTAAAATCATAATACCAAAACTACAATTACAACAACAACAAAAACTGCTGCTGCTGCTACCATAAGCCCGACTACTACTACTACTACTACTACTACTACTACTTCTACAACAGCAATTCGGCACTGGGCCATAATTAATCACGGAAAATTAAGGGTTAACGACAACAATATCTCACCTTGACCATAGCCTACTGAAAAGAAACCAGGAGGACAGATCGATCGGACGCCATCGAGGCACGCTGTACCAGGCTCACATTCGATACATTCATCCACACAGTGCTGGAGATTGAAGAATATCACAAAATAAAGATGTTATTACACTTATTTTTCCTCCTCTCTCTCTCTCTTTCTATACACAATTAATACTGTCCCCCAAAAGATAGTGATAGTATTACGTGTCCATAGGCACTCCTCCCTGCAAAATTCAAAAGGGTCTCGAGTGCGCAAAAGTTAGAACGGAGGAAATGTCTGCCTGCGTCGTTGACGCGAATCGTTCAATCTTTCTAAGGCTAGTGCATTCATATACGGTATCGTTTCATAGCTTACATGAATTCGACCTATGGACTATTTATCAAATCAATGATTTCAAATCAGAAGCAGTTTTCAGTTGATTTTTATCCGCACAGGTAAATGCCAAAATGACAACTATGTTCTGGGCTTCTGGCGTATAAAAATCAATCAACTTATCGCTAAGTGTGCATGGGAATGATGCTGAAATTTCTAATGTCACAGAAGATCAACTTTTTGTTAATTTGAACATGAATATTTAATTTTTAGGGCTATCACTATTCTAAGTAATCTAGCACCTTGTACAAGATATGCCTTTTGACCTAACATCTTTTTTTGGAAAAGAAAGTTATGTTTTAAGTCATTGGACAGTTATTCTGCAGTGACATCACACTTTCAAACAAAGTTGTTTACATCTGGATTGATTCATAACGTTGAAATGATAATTACACACGTATCTTTTCAATGGTTTAACCAAATTTGCTTTCAATTCTTGGTACTAGATTCGTAAATAAATATTCTTTATTATGCTAAATTCATACCAACCTCATGGTGATATTTCCTCTAAGAAGTTACTTACGGTGTCATTACATACAGCATAATAATACGTGGGACATAACCTGGCATAGCCATCTTTGCAAATCTGAAAGAAAAAATATAAATTATAAATACGGTTTGACAAATTTTGGCAACACGGTTGAGTGTATAACCTGACACACGGATACCTTCCTCCCCACAAAATTAGTATCCCGAGCCCATTTTTACTTCTTACAAGGGGTGTGCAATTTTAATTACTTCTCGGTAGAAAGGCGAAGTCACAGATCAATATTATCGTACCTACAAACATGTATCAGGGATATACTAAAACAGAAAGCCCTCAAAACACCAGTTCTTAATTCACGAGAAAGCCAGAACGTATACCCCAATGAAATTCTTGAAATCACATCACTATCATTAATATCACTATGATCGTGACCATCATCATCATCGTCGTCATATCACCATTATCATCATCATCATAATAGTCATTATCATCACCAGCATCATCAACATCGTCATCGTCACCGGCATCAACATCGTCATCGTCACCGGCATCATCATCAATATCGTTGTAATCATACGAGAATGAGATGAGATGTTTCTGTATTCTTTCTCATTGTTGCCGAGTTTGAGAGATTTCTTAAAGTACACCAGAAATTATGGGGAAAAATAATTATCATGGTGTGTAACTAAGGAATTAATAAGTGCTATATTGTAAGGAACAGTATAGTATGTATCGACTCATTTTATTGCTGAACCGTAATCATCATATGCCTCAATGACATTCTGTGGGATCAGATCTCGTCTTTCGTGGGCTAGAACGCCATTACAAGTTAACTCACTACAGGTTGAAAAACAGAAGGGCGCAATCGCTTTATTAATTAAATGTCATTAACGTCATTCTGGTTGTCATTGATTATTACGGTATTCAGCCCTGCTATGGTTTAATGCAAACTCACATGTCCTTCTGGACAGGGGCTGCATTCGATCGCATGTCCATAGGAATGTTCGATTAATGATCGATTGCAATCGTTTTTGGGAGGTTCGCATCGACCGCACGTGTGACGCTCTCCGTTCCCTGGACAGTAGTAGGTAGTCTCACAGCGTTCACATCCCACTAAATCTGCAGAGTTTAAAGTAAAGTATAGGTGGTCAATCATTTATTTTTTTCTTCAATCCTTCCTCAAAATATATTATGGTATTTTCATGCCAGATAATCAGAAAAGAACATCAAACCCACCACAAATTGTTTGAAATAGCGTAATGTGATTTTCCGTTGATCACCAAACATATATCACTATTTACTATCATACTTTTATTTCATGGACGCGTTTCAATGCGTTTGATTTTTAGGGCATTCATACATGATATAAGGCTATCTGAAAAAAAAATACAATAGGAGAAAATTTATTTTTTGTTAACCTGGAATTAAAGCCTTTGGCTAACATTTACCACAGTTAAAAAAATGTAAGCTACATAATCCTCCATGCGCCAAGTGTCTTTGATAAGGTCTTTAAATGAAGCCCTGAAAAAAAATCGTATTTCAAAATGATGACTTAGTGCTTTAAAAAAGTGAAAATCTACAAGCATTGAAATTGACCGGATTCACCTGCCCATCTCCTCCCATAGACTTACTGTGTGCAAAGGCGTTATTTAAAACGCCAGGATTATCATACACCAACTACATGTATATCCTTTAGCTAAATTGCTGCGTTAATTGGCAATCCATAGAAAATAGAGGAACGCAGAGCGTCAATTGACTGTGCTAATGGTATACAAACTAAGCTGAATGATTTCAGCGCCCTCATATTACTCCGCAAGACTCGTGCCATTCGAACTTGACAGTATATTTACTTTACCAGACTCGTTTTATTCCAAACTTGTTATAATTACCAAAACCAAGACATAGTCCGAAAGAAGACCGCCATTGACTTCCTGTATTAACTGCCAGTTTAAATCGTATTTCACAATTCGTTACCTCAATATATATTCAGTTATTCAACCTACGTTCAGAGATCTTCAGGAAAACGACCGAGCAATATCAGTCTTCCTTTGATTCGTTTATTTCACCAGTTGAACTAGTAATACTTTAGGTTATTATTTATATAGTATTTTCGTTTCATGCCCAATTTTTCTTACTTTTTCTTTCTGCGATTCTCATGTATAGTGTTTAAACTCTGGCACGCTATATATTTCAAAGAGCTTTCATATTTGTGGTCTATTCCATTTCCGATTGTATGAAATGCAGGGGCCCCTTGTAAAGCAGGCTTCATTTTTGTCTCTGAACAGGGACTACCCCGCTTTTAAATAAGACGGGTTAACAGATTAAAGTAAATAAAAATAAACAATTAAAGACTGTTGAACAGTGTTCACATCAGTTTTTTACATTAATTAAATGCAAATATGTGAACTCGATTCTAATCCACAACACATTAAACAATCCAAACAATTCTAAAACGAACACAGAAGGAATACATTTGTAACAAATAATACAGGACTTACGTCTAAAAACAGTCTGCAAGCAGTGGTACGAACATAATTTATTATAAATTAAATTTATCACACGCACACCATTATGGCAGATTCTCGGATTTATTCTACTCAAAAACTATACGCAACGATTCTATAATGGCGCGGTCAATGATCAGTTGTGCCTGTAGGTATGCGCGTTTCCAAGTTTGATTTGAAGAACTAATCATCATTTCGAAGCATACAGGTTGTTTTTAGGGCTTATTTTCTGAGTAGACCTTATTCAAAGGACACCGGAGAGCATATCGAGGATATGGTAGCTCAACATTATTGTTTTTTTAACTGTGGTCAGATGTTAGCCCTTGGCTTTAACCGATAATTTACGTCCGGGTACTGACCAGTTTATACACCCAACCCGGTTGATACCCTTAATCCCTAGATCCTAACGCGTGCTAATCCACGCCACTTCGCCCAGGCAGCGAAGACCCTAACCCATTCCAAAATAAATAACTAGAGCCCAAACCCTAACTTGTGTTTTTTCTGGAGATCATCGTCACGCCAGGGCGGAGAACAATGTTGACGTGATCAATGTTAGGAGGTCACCATATCTTATATGTCAGCTCGATGGTTCGGTATCCGTTAGTTTTTTCTTTTCTTACCATTCCCCGTGAGGTTAGCATATTAACAGCACTCTTAAAAAACAAGAAATTTCATTGTCAACATTTGCAAGCGATGGCGCGAGGAGTGACGTCACACTTGAACAACAACTTTGTCAGATGTTAATATTCAACCTTTTAGTCCATCTGCGTTTCATACATTTTCAACATTTGAGAAATGTGTGAGTCACTGTCCTCGGCTCTTTAAAAGTGTTGCAGAGCTAGAATTTCAATGTGTAGCGAGTTGGAAATTGGTGACCGTATTATTATATAATCATTGCGTTTGTCATGCATTTCGGATAACAGGAGCGAAGACAGGAATGGAAGGGATTCAAGAAAACTAATTCCATTCCGTTGATTAGTTTTGCATATGGACTATTCATCAACACCGGGTTTTCCCCCCTTGCTCCTTCTTCGATGAAGGTGTGTGGCTTTCTTGTCGACCGTGCGCGGTGCTGTTCTACGAACACGGGAGCCTCCAGCTTTAGTCCTATCCAGTCAAGGACCGGACGGCCCTTGGGCTGGGCGGTAATGGGGATAATAGTGCGTTGACCGAAGAAACACAACCGCAACATGTGGCCCGGGCGAGGGGTGCGATTGAAAAAAGGGACGGACCTCTAGGTCGAGAAACCGTAAATACTTGAGCCACGCCGTCCACTTAATGTCCATTCATTTCGATATCGTGTATTCAGATGACTTTTACGAAATCCAAAGAGGACGTTGCGTGTTTCGGCGATTGCGCAGTCGCCCGTCGAGGGTACTCGGCGGTCACAAGGTGCGATGGCAGGCAACGCGTACTCTGGCCGGTTTCGGTTAGTCTGTTAGAATCCACTGTCACAACACTCACATGATAGTATTGCATGGTGCATAATCGCTTGATGGACCCAGTTCCCTTGACAGGGCAAGCAGGATCGCGGTGTCGCTATGGACAAGCTGCGTTTGATGGTGAAACTGGTTATGTATAGCTTTAGGCAACAGTTGTATAAGGAAACCAGTGGCAGAATTAGCAGTAATTACTCAATTTTACGATCCGCATGTGTGCACAACAATCAAGTTATTATCTTCATCATTTTACTTCTTGGCTAAAAAAAAAGAAAAAAAAAAATAATCACGGAAACACAATTCACTTTGTTGTGACAGTTATCGGAAAAGCGCTGGTGACCACTACAGTGAGCTGGCTGTTTCTCCACAAGGAAAATAACTTCCTAAACAAATCCTCCCAGGCCGTGAATAGACCACGTAGCTTATTATCCTGGTACGCATCGGAAACTAATCTTTCTTGACGGCAGTTTGAGACGGCTCTCCAATAACTCATGATACGACAACAAAGACAGAAAAATCAGAACCGAAAACTTACAATTATACCACAACAACAAAAAACTGTCTGCCTCGTGCTACCATCGGAGCCTCAAGAACTATATACTACACTACACATACTACCTCTACACAGGCAAATTCGGCAGTGCGGCATAATAGATCACGGAAATACAGAGAAGCACCAAAAACCACCTTGACCCTAGGCCTGTTTATTCATGCATACCTTGCCATTGGCAGAATAACTTTCCAAACTTTTGTACTCTAGGGTGTTTATTTGTCCATTTGAACACTACTGTGTAGCTCAGATAGCAAAGTTTGACTTTTTTTTTTTTACTTGAAGCTCTACAATGTTAGCCTATTACTTTAATTCAACACTCAAGGGTGTTGCCGAATATTGATATCAGATATGGTGTTGAATTTCAACACTCTGGGCATCATTCGAACAGCGAATGAATTACTTGAAACATCACTGTGTATCAATTAATACAAAGATTTTACAAAGAAAGACAAGAAAATTTGATAGTTTTCACGTTTTCTGCCCATCTTATTTCTAAAAATATGTGTTTCCTAACATAGATTTCGTTTACCTTTTACAATAATAATTTACACTGAAAAAACTCTTGGTAAAATTTTTCCGTGTAATTTTATTTCCGCGTAAAATTTCGTCAGATTACCAAGAATGTGGTGATGGTATTTTCTCATCAAAACTTTCCTTCATTGCCATTGGTCAAGATACACACGTGATGAAAATTAAGGCAAATGATTGGGCCGGCGCGCATGCATCGCGAATTTAACTCACGCGCGACGTCCCCGGCCATTTTTCGTTTTTACCGATGAAGTATTGAGACGTCGTGGGAGTCTGGAATGCCAAAATTAATGCGAGTAAGTTGGAAATTCTTAGCCAGAACTTATTTTGTGAGTGTAAATTAGTTCAGGTCCCCATTGATTGATCGTCATACGCAGACGTAGTCCACATGTAAGTTGAATTTTGCAATTTGTGCACATATGAACATGTGTTGTCTACGTCTACGAACGAGTGAGCACGGTTTCATTCTGTCTGTCGGAAACTAAGTTATGTGCAAAACGAATATTGAGTGCGCGAAGTTTAACCTCCGCGTTTTGTCGAAACTTATACTACATGTATGTGAGATCAAGTGGAATTAACATTGTTTTGGTTGATCATTTGAAACTGAACATTCTGCAATATTAACCTTTAATAAAGGATTATTATACAGTGGTTATCGTTTTTGCAAATTATAATTATCTGATGGTAAATTTTGAGGTGAAATGCTGTGTAAGCTTAGGCAAATTCGTACTAACGCTCCCCCGGCCGTGTGTTTGTGAATGCCTGTTGTTGTATAGGCCTACGGCTACGGTAGTCGCCATATTACTAGATGTAGTCTGGCATAGCGGGCCTACGCACGTGATATTATGTCCAATGGGCCCTGGTGATCGGCTTGAAATACTAGTACGCGGCATCGGGGTACTAAGGTGTGTGTTTAACTGTTTATAACAGTGGACACGAAAATAAAAGGAAGTCTAGGCTCGCTATGCAGTCCTTTACGGAGTCGTACTCCTAACATGAATGAGCTAGGCGACCTCGTGATAATTTTATAGGCAAACTCATAGTCATAGGGCTAGGCTTAGTCCTCGCCAAAAATATTTCTATCGTTATTGCTGTTTAAGAACAGAGTAAGGTTAGTGTTAGGTTTTAGTCTAACGTTAGGATTGCAATTTAGAATTAGGATTTAAGGGGAGGAGAGTAGGGTTTTAGGGGTTATAGGGTAACCGTAGGGGTTCTGGTGGGGCCTACTGGGAACATGTGTCACGACGAGTATATGCCCTAGTTCAATTCATTAATTTCTGCACACATGGTCAATATTTGTTTTTTTTATTTTGTTGACCTTTAGCAAACAGTGAAATAAACGAAGGGTATGGTGGGGCCTACTGGGAACATGTGTC
>JZLH01S0471522.1:11785-27475 GCA_001188425.1 Eucidaris tribuloides
GTGGCGCCTCCCCTAATTTGAATCTAGCCATGGCATACAGATGACACTGCCTGGTCGATAAACGTGGGCTTCGTCCCGAAGGTGCGAGTTTGCTGTGCCCATGCACGATAGAACTGAGAAAAGAAAAAAATACATCGAAAACAAATTTCGGTACAACAGGGTTCAAACATTTCCGCAGAAACGTGTGTTTAAAGCTCAATTCTGCTGTTGTTAAAACTGTGTGTGGAAAGTACCTTCTAGGGGAATTTTCACTGCGATCTTGTTTCACTGCGAAAATGTTTTGACTTTTGAATAAACGTAGAAAACATAGAAAAATAAATGAGTAAAAGTTTAGAAACATCAGGCACCCTAGAATAAAGATATATCAATTTTGGAACATTCCAGGTTTCCGATTTGTATTGATTGTAAGAAATGCTTGAATTTTTCTCAAATTGACAGTGATGTGTTTTTCTGTTTTTACTGCATCTGCAACTCGGTATCAGCCTAGAATTCCCCTAAAGTAGTATGCTGGGAAAATATTCACATATTTTATGCTTTATTCTAAAAGATTATTTTCTTGCCAAGTTTTAATATTCATCATACTCGAATGTAATTTTCTTCAAACTATATTTTGTACGAAAAAAAAGAAAGAAAAAGAAAAGGTGACAATTGCTGGTAAGCGCTCACGTGCGCGCACACACATAACTACCATGTATACACACACTCACACCAACAGCTGCACGCATGAATTTTATATACCTTTATTTATACATGTAAATGTATTCAATCATCTGCGTAATCCAGATGAAATGCATATATATTTGTGAGACTTCTTCCAGCTTGTTGAGTATTGTTTATGTTGTTTTAACGTTGTGTCACAATGATCTATGAATTTGTGTTTTAGTGTTATAAATGTTTGGATCTTAAATGATATCGCTTATAAATGAGAAAATTATTTTTTTTTATTTACTATCTTGCTAAATCAGGAAATATTATTCATGTTCATTACACATCGTGCCTCAAAAACTTGTAAAAGTAACAGCGCCCTTTTTGGAAATTAGAAAATACTTTTGTGATGTGATATTTATGTTAATGTCAGCACAGCCTTAGCTTCCAAATGCCGTTTGTTGTTCTCTAGGCTACGGTCACAAATAAAAGCGGCGACCACCCGATTTATAGCCTGCTCGGTCGCCGCTGGAATTTAGGCATCGCCCAGCGATTCTTGGAGCATGTTGAGCGGGCTGTAAAGCCCTATAGCGATGCTCGGGTGGCGCCCTGTCGATTTCCGGTCGGTCACCGATCGATTTAAGTCAAAACTGGGCAAAATCGAGGGAGCTTCTCCGCGCGGCGACTGGGCAGTAACCAACCGATGACTAACCGATTCCCCGACGGTCTCCCACCGGTCATCAGGCGATTTGGCGGTCTCCCATCGGCCATCGGACGGTCTCCCATCGGTCATCGGGCGATTTGGCGGTCTCCCACCAGCCATCGGACGATTGTTAATGCCGCGTTTACACTATGTTCCCGGCGGCCACGGCAACCACGTTTCAGGCCACCATGGACAAAACGGGATGGACGTGAGACCACGCGGAAAGACCCACTACGGATCACCTCCAAGTGCTGTTACGGCCTATAACGTACTGTCGAGTTTTATTGCGTTCGCGTCGTTTTCCTACGACCTACTAGGTTTCTCATCCTCACCGTGACTACCGTGGCAAATTTTTTGACGTTTAAAAAATCTGGACCGGCATCCACGGCAACACGGACTGTTACGTTTGGCCAGCCCGTCCTCCCGCGTGGTCTCACGTCCATCCCGTTTTGTCCACGTGCGCCTGGAAAGGTGGTTGACGTGGCCGCCGGAGAAACATAGTGTAACGACGAAGGCCTTATCGAAATCGGCGGTAGCCCGCGGTGATCGGTAGGACCCGGCAGATATAAATACGTACTGGCGGCGGACCACTGGGCTCCTCCGGGAATATTTTTCACTGGCAACCTGGTTATATTTATGTGGTTGCCCCACTGTGGCCATTAACAATACAGCTTTTTTTTCCAGCTCCATTGGTTTTCTCTTGTGCTTTTGCCTTTTTTATTTAATTAAAACTGTAAAAAATACATGTGGACTTTTAGAAAACTTTGTACAAAAATCTAGCTGTTGTCACTTGTGGAGCACGCTGAGGAGGACCTGACATTGTGGCCACAAATACAAAAATTGGCCTGCTCGGCGGCCGGGCGGTGAGATTTTAGCCAATTTCGCCCGGTTACCGAGCGGCAGCCGCCCAGGCACCGCTGGTTTTTGGGGTATCGGTCGGTCGCCGCTGAAGTTTTAGTGCGGAGTTAAAATTCCAGCGGCGCCTGCTCGATTTATACTCGCCGCCCAAAACACGCCAGGTGGCCGGGTGGGCGCCGCCCAGGTACCGACCTAATCGAGCAGGCGCCCTCCAGACGCTGACCGATTTTGAACTCACCGCCCAGTGACTGACCTATTGCCCGACGCAATCACTGGGGTAATCGCCCTCACTCGGCTTGGCGCGATATTCGAGTATTGGCTGCAACTCGGAGAATTAAACAGAAAGAGCAACGGCTAGAACCTAGACTATACCTTTTATTAAGCAGCTTCGAAAAGTAGATTATTCGGGGTGAATAATCGGTCATCGATTGATATGCGCCGTTAAAACCGACAACAACAACAACAACAAGTAACATATTTAACATAAATCTTTCGATGGTGATTGCTTGAATGGGTCGATACCCAGGCGGCGAGCGCCCGGTGACCGCCCGGACACCGGGCATGTTTTGGGCGGCGAGCGCCCGGTGACCGCGCGGACGCCGGGCGTGTTTTGGGCGGTGAGTAAAATTGAGCAGGCGCCGCTGGAATTTTAACTGCGCGCTAAAACTTCAGCGGCGACCCACCGATGCCCCCAAAACCAGCAGTGCCTGGGCGGCTACCGCTCGGTGACCGGGCGAAATTGGCTAAAAACTCGCCACCCGGTCGCCGAGCAGGCCAATTTTTCTATTTGTGACCATAGCCTAACTTATCTTCAATTTGCTTGTTTTAATCTGGAGATAGGGGCCTATGTGTAGTTAACAATAAAAAGGTAAAATCACAATTGTGCCACTCTTACTACAGTCAATGATATAGCGTCAGGCCCTCTCTCCTAGTAAAAGTGGCATAATTTTAATTTTACCCTTTTGTTAAGTACACATACCATAAAACAGCAAATTGAACAGAACAAATTGAAAGCTAAGACTATGCCCATTACGTTGATGTAAGCATCATGTCACAACAGTATTCCTGATTGTTACAGAAGGCCAGGGGCTTCGATCCATTTTTCGGATTGGGAATGGTGGGGAAAATGTCAAAAAATTTCAAAAAATTTTCGGCCCAAAATTTTGTGCGCGGAGCGCGCCGAAATATTGAAAATTAGGTATGTTTAATAGTATTTTTATGCCAAGTGAAATGGTTTTATAGCGCTTTCCAATACTTTTTAAACATACACTTGCATTATATATTATGAATTTTTCAAGTTGTCAAAATTATTGGGGAGAGGAGGGTAAATCGATATGTTTGCCCCCGATATTTTCATTAGAGTGGCGACTGCCCTCTTGCCACCCCAGGATCGACGTTCATGCACGGCACAATTTTTTTTGAAACACGCTGTAAACGTGCACTGTAAAACCTGCAGACGAGTATATTTTTTATACTCCGGGTGTTGGGCAATACAGATACCAGATATGGTGTAGCTTTAGACTCCTTAGTATTACAGGTTAATATATATACTGTTAAAAAAAAAACCTATAGAGTTTTGAAATTCAACACAACCGGTGTTGAATTTAACACCACACTTTTTGTAGTATTTGCTGTTGGTACTACCTAAATTCTCCGTCAAGTATAATTATGTAGGCCTATGTGTTTTAAATTAGCATACTTTTTCTTTCCTGCTATGTCCTCTGCTAAACATGCTAAAATCATTTTCCTATTGTGCACAAATATTGATACACATGTTCATGAATAAGTATTAATATAATGATTTAAATTAACCATGCATGCAAAATGAGACACCCCCTAGAAAAGAAATCACCGAAGGATAATAGAGAACAAATACATTTCAAAAACCGGCGTGTTGACTTTAACCATGATACTCCTGGTGTTAAGTTGAATTCTTTTGGTGTTAAATGTTAAATACGATCTTAAAATTCAACATTATTTTCTGGTATCTGTTCGTGTATTTGGCAAGGTACTAGGTGTCAAATTCAACAATGTATGGATTTACATCACTGTGACAGTACGACCACGATGATGATCTTCAGAACAAATCAGGGGCGTCGACCCTGGGGATGGGGGCCCCCTGAAAATATTGGGGAGCAAACATATCGTTGTACCCCCAGTAATTTTGACAACTTAAAAAAAAAATCATGAAACGTATTAAAATATTGTTTTTAAAATTGGTGCAACTCACAACTAAACCATTAAACTTTACATAAAAATACTACTAAACTTACAATATTTTATATTGGAATATTTTCTCCAGCTGCTAAAATCCACATCGATGTCAGAGGAAAACTCCCCTTTAAATAAGTTCCCCCTCCAAAAAGAGTGACCACTTTAAATGTCACCGTTTAATCCCATCTTTTATCACGACGATTTACCCAATGTTATCATATCTAAACCACTAATAAACAAAACCTTCGCGCACGTGCATTCCCAAAGGTAGTAATAGCCAGCAGCCTGATTCCAATTAGCGTTCATTTACATCTAATTACACCTAATAATTAACAACACCTCGGGCCAAATGGCCAGGGGTAACGTCCACGTGCACATCGCCGTAACACCAATAATTCAATTTTTGCGGCGTTTAAAGAACGTTTGCAAAGCACCCTGCTTATTATTCTTAGTTTAAAATAGTCTGAATTTCAGACCTCCCCTGCGAAGCAGGGGCCTTCCGCGGAGCATTATTATGATTATGCATTATTATGATGGATACAGGTTTGGCTGTAGATTCCAGAATAATGGTCTGGCAGTCAAACTAAGTTTAAAACCGTTCTCGAACAAAGAAAGTGTATAAACCCGACTTGTCCGTGCGCTTGCCATATACAGTGTGTCCCAGAAAAAAGGAAACCGAGATTGATGAAGATATTTCATATCTTAAAAACAAGTATGAAAAATAAGTTGTACATGGTTGGAAAGCATATTTTCTCCTCTTTCATTTGATACGGCGGTCACAGAGATTCCCCATTCACGGCAGCTGAGCAAAGACATAAGAAATGGACACAGTATAAATCATTTGCACGAGCAATTTGAAATTTCAAACTTTCATGCTTGAATGATTCTGGGTATTTCGACATTGAAGGGCAGCCATTGAAAAGCTGAATTTTTATCTTCTTTCATATGATACCACATTGTTGAAAAATTAGCGTTGCATCAGTGAGAAAAGACAATTTGAAATGATGCTTGCTTTCAGAAATGTTCCAAAATGCATTCATTTACAGTTTTTTGGCATTGGCAAGCCAGCACAATAAATTACCCTGGCGAGCATGACTCGGAGCTTATTGTTGTGTCCCAGCAAGATATGTTATGTGAGAGTCAAGCCGTGCGTGAATTCTCATTGTTCTGTTCGCCTCTCGTTCTAAAAATTTATTCATTTAAAAAATCACTCTAAAACAGGCATGTTTTAATTTTACTTGTTCTCCAGCATACATAATTCATTTTTTATGCCTGAGGTGTCATATAAAAGAGAAAATTCTGAATTTTTACGTCATGTTTTTATTTTTCAAAAACAATAACATTTTTTACCATGAAAATGGACTCAAATATGAAATATGCGCGTGCAAATGAAATTTTGGTAGCATCAATATCCATTGTTTTAATTCAATAATGCTTGAACGATTGATAAAAAGTAAAGTATCAAATTAAAGAAGAGGAACAGAGCTTTACAATGATACCTAATTTATTGAAGAAACTATTCATTATGATATAATATTTTTGCAATGAAATCCGGTTTCCTTTTTTCTGGGACACACTGTATAGTAGAATCACTTGACTATACACAAGAATCCTTCTTCACCTTTATAAGTTTATTGACGAGTTAGGTAAGTGCAACTGATTTTATTTGTCCCAATATGCAGTTTGGTCAACGTTTTAAAGTTTTTTTATGATTACGTAGTGTTATTATGGTCCATTAATACCTGTGTCATAAATTAAGACTCCAATATATATCTCACAACTATTATTATTAGGATTATCTTTTACAATTTAAAAGGCGACCTCCATGCTCATTTGAATAGAAGCAGTAAGATCGTGGAAACATCAGTGAAAGTTTGAGGAAAACGGGGGGTGGATAAGGTTATTAATTTTTTTAAATTCTTCCGATCATGTGCCCACAATGCTACTTATTTTTCATTTTCTCTGAAGAAACATTTCCTTTATCTCTGTTTCGTGATTTGTAAAATGACGGTACCATGTATTATATATTATACATCTGTAAATATGGCTTTGTACCCCAAAATAATTGTGAAGTAATATTATGTTTGTCTATTGAACTATGGTTATTTAAATATTTTTTTTTTTGCATTTATCAGTACAGTACTTCTATTGAGTGTCTATTTGTTGACAAAATGCTGCAGATACTAGGAAGTCAGTACCTGTATTATTATTTTAATAGAAAAATGTAATTTGAACCAATCGTGTAATGGCTACATTTCATAGAGCCCACGCAATTCCACCCGTGGGGAAGGGGATAAGAGATGTTTCTAAAAGTCATAACAGAGTATCGAAAAATACAAGATTGGGAAGAAAAGTATGTTCATAGAGTCGTACAAATGAACTGTAAAACATGTAAAAGAGGATGTTAAAGTGATAGGCTAACATTGTGGAGCTTCAATTTAAAAAATTGTCAAATTTTGATATCTGAACTACATAGAAGTGTTCATATGGACAAATAAACACCCTAGAATAAAAAAAAGTTTGGAAAGTTACTCTGCCAATGGCAAGTTATGCATGAATATGCATGAATAAACAATTAAAACTCGGGGCGAGTTTAAATAGCGTAGGTGAACACACAGTAAGTCTCTGGGAGAAAAAATGGGCAGGTGAATCCGATCAACTTACGATTTTCACTTTTTTAAAGCACTAAATAATCATTTTAAAATACAATTTTTTCAGGGCGTCATTTTTAGACCTTATCAAAGACAATGGTAGCATGGGGAATCATGTAGCTCAGATTATTTTAACTGTGGTAAATGTTAGCCAATACCTTTAAATGTAACACCGTTGTGCTGTACATTATTCAAACACCCGTGGTGTTATTTAAACACCAAACGAATTACTTAAAAAAATACTTTTAGCACCGAAGGTGTTGACAATTAACACCTTTCTGATATCTACACCATGGGTGTTACATCGAATACCCCGTGTGTTCTTGAGAAGCGTATTTTTTACAGGCTGTAATTTAGTAAATGAGTTATTGTTATACACCTTTCATGTATTATTCATACCATATACGTCTTTGTATGTATATCTGCAGTTTTGTTTGTATTTATGCTGCCATCTTATTGTTCGTTATGTTGCTATGTATTGTCATATTTTTTATACTCCATACGAAGTCGAAAGAAATAAAGCTCAAAATTCAAAATCGATAAAGTTGGAGTGTTGTTGTCGGCCCGTGATTCAAAGAAGACCTAGCAGAATTTTGAGAAACAAACATCCGTCATTTCGGAAACTCAACTTTGGTAAATACAGTAGCTACCTTTACCCCTCATCCCCGGTACAACATGACCCCCCCCCCTTCCCCTCCCTCCCTTCCCTCCCCCTCCTTCCCCTCCCTTCCTCCCTCCCCCGCATCCGTTCTGAATCCATCAGGAGCTGAGGGCAGAAAAACGCTCGTTTCACGCGCACAATATGAGTGCGGCTAAATATTACATGATCAGCAGTCCAAAATAGCCTCGAGTCAGACTCGTTATTATATTAGAGGTTGCAGAAGTGACTTGTACTTTATGGCACCTGGTTGCGGCAAAATTGATATGAAAGAAGAAGAAGAAGAAGAAAAAGAAGAAGAAGAAGAAAAGAAGAAGAAAGAAAAGAAGAAAAAGAAGAAGAAGAAAAAGAAGAAGAAGAATAAAAGAAGAGAGAGGAGGAGGAGAAGAAGAAGAAGAGGAAGAAGAGGAGGAGAAGAAGAAGAAGAAGAAGAGAGGAGAGGAGGAGGAGAAGAAGAAGAAGAAAAGAGGAAGAAGAGGAGAGAGAAGAAGAGAGAGAAGCGAGATTGAAGAAGAAGAAGAAGAAGAAGAAGGGGGAGGACCCCGGGGGGAGGAGGAGGAGAAGAAGAAGAAGGAGGAGGAGGAGGAGGAGAAGGAGAAGAAGAAGAAGGAGGAGGAGGAGGAGGAGGAGAAAAAAGAAGAAAAGAGGAGGAGGAAGAAGAAGACGAGGAAGAATTGTTATGAAGAAGAACAAGAAAGGAGGAGGAGAAAAGAAAAAAGAAAGGAAGGAGGAGGAGCAGGAAGAAGAAGAAGAAGACGAGGAAGAAGAGATAGATAAAGAAAGGAAAGAAGGATGAAGAGGGTGGTGGTGGTAGAGGGGGTTTCCATCAGAATGGGGTTTGAATATAACTCTCAAGATTTCAGAGATTTTAAAGTGATAGGCTAACATTGTGGAACTTCAATTTAAATAATTGTCAAACTTTGATATTTGAGCTACATACGTAGTAGTGTTCAAATGGACAAATAAACAGCCTAGAATACAAAAGTTTGGAAAGTTTTGCTGCCAATGGCAAGGTACGCATGAATAAACAATTTCTACTCCGGTGGATGATAAAACAGTCTAGATCTACACACAGTAAGTCTATGGGAGGAAATTTGGCAGGTGAATCCGGTCAATTTGAGTGCTTGTAGATTTTCACTTTTTTAAACCACTAAATCATAATTTTCAAATACAATTTTTTCAGGGCTTCATTTTTAGACCTTATCAAAGACACTTGGAGCATGGATGATTATGTAGCTCACATTTTTTTAACTGTAGTAAATGTTAGCCAGTGGCTTTAAGAACATTCTATTCTGGAAATTCTAACAGATGCAAACACATCTCTGGAAATGAACTCGGTGTTTACAATAACACGGCTATATGCTCCACTGAAATGCACCTTTCCAACTCAAGAGCGCGCTATCAAAGTAGTCTGCCTGCCAGACGTATTGAATGCACTAGTGAGGCGGAGTCTGAAATTCAGACTACATTGAAAGGCTCTTCGCGTTAGCTTTATATTACCACTCTTAATTTCGAAGTTAAGACCTGTACTGATCACGAAATTGATTAGAGTAAAATTCTGTTTGATTGAGAGTACACCGAGAGCACGGTTTAGATGTACATGTACTATACTTTACAGTGTATGACGCAATAATTGCCACCTTTGTGCACGCAAAAGGAATGGATGTGTACAAAAAGAACTGACGCTTTCGGTTGTATGGTATCACTGTATTCATACAGATAGATCATAGAATGACCTCGTTGAAAGAGCAAGGCCAAAAGTGAGGGAGCTTGACGGTGTTTATTCCTGTATTATGTCGTGTGGATCAAACTTTTTCCGGAATATTTCTTCCATGACGGCAAATTATTCCACAAAGGTGATACCGTAGTGCACTGGTTACGTCATCTTTTGGTATAAGCTCCCCTTGCAGGAATAAATCAAAGTATCGGAGTGCCTTCCCGGCCGGTGAGAGCCCGGGGGGCTATCATCTCAGCTCGGTCCCCTCACGGTACATTACCCCCGAAGATTTGAGCAGCCGATTAGCCCGCGGCTCATCTTACTAACAACCTAAGATAAAACGCTCCTTCAAATTGCCCGTCGGTCGAGCGCCGAATGGATACTAACATTGCTTACCCGTTTCAAAATTACTCGTCTGAAAAATCAAGCTCCTTGGAAAAATCAACGACATTGTTTTGCAAGAAATATGACCATTGACAAGGTGATGGCATCACACCCCACAGACGTCCTCAACTTTAACTTTCAACTGTAGATTACCATTAGTTGCGGGTGGTGGAAGATGGAATTGGTAGAGTGCTACTGGAGGTTGTTATAGAGTCGACGATGGTGGTGATGATTGAGTTGGTGATGGCGGTGGTGTTAAAGGTGATGATTGAGATGTTGACAGGGAGATGGCGATGATGGTGATAGTGATGGTGACGAGGTTGTGATGGAGGAGATGATTGATGATGATGATGGTGGTAGTGGTGGTGCTGCTAGTGGTGGTGGTGGTGACGGACATGGGGGTGAAGGTAGTGATGTGGTGGTGAAAGAGGGGGTAATGGTTGATGTGAGGATGGATGTGATGATTGAGTTGTGATGGTTTGTGATCGAGTTGGTGATGGAGAAGGTGATGAAGGAAATAACTGAGTTGATGCTGGACGCGGTGATGGGATAATGGTAAGGTCGTGATGGAGGTGATGATGGACTTTTTGACAAATGTTGTGATGGTGGCGATGAAGGAAATCGATGAAATCAATCGTGACAATCGAACAATGTGAAAGTGGTCTGTACTGTATAGTGATGGAGTTGATGATAGAGTTGGTGATGATGGAAGCGGTGATGGAGTTTGTGGGGATTTGATGATGGAGTGCGTGGTGGATGACGTTGTTGAACGAAATGGTGATGGAGTGTAAACGTAGAGTCCGATTGTGATACTAATGTGATCGAAATGGTAATGGAAGTCGTGACAGAGATGGTAAAGGAGATGGTGATGGAGATGTTGATCTCGATGGTACTAGTAATGGTATTACGTAGTTTTGGTGGAGTTAGTAAAGAAATCGGTAATGTGCGTGGTGATGAAGATGGCAGTGGAATTGTAATGCTGATTGTGAGTATTGGTGGTGGTGATCCAAGGTGCGTATGGCTTGGGAGTGTACTGGGTGCACGTGCACCCCCCCCCCCGCAGAGCCATGGAGTCCACCTCTAATAGCAAAAAGAAATTTGCACCACTTTTTTTTTTGCTTTTACGCCTGATTTTTTCAACTTTAGTTCCATCTCCTAAGATGTGCACCTCCTTGTTCCACCTCTCCGAGATATGCACCTCCCCATGCCCAAACCAGCCTACGCCCTTGTGATCCTAGTAGTACTTTTTTCGTCGAGGACTGGGTAATGGAGGTGACGATGGAGATGAGGATGGGGTGATTATCAAGATGGTACCACCGTACTGGTGGTGGTGGTGTGGTGGTGGCGGTAGCTGTTGTTTGGTATCGAGGTAGCGATGAAACTGGTGATGGAGATGATGACGTAGGTTGTAATGCTGGTAGTGGTGTCGGTGGTAGTCATGGTAGTTAGTGGAAGTGATCATGGATGTAGTTCTAGTTCTGCTGGGGTTGGTAATGGGGTTGAAAGAGGCAATAGGGGTGTTGCAGGGTGGTGATATGTGGTAGTAGTTGTTTTCAGGTAGTATAGTGACGATAGAGTTAAATAATATAGTGTCGATGATAAAGGATAGTGGTGGTGATACCAGTGGCCACATAAGTAATGGTGTGTTAATGGTGTGAGTGTGATACCACATGAAGAGACCTAAACTATCCAAGAGTGGGAAATTTTTTATCCAAAAATATTTGTTTGGGAGGAAATTTTTTAAATTGTAAACTTTTGGGGAAGCACTGGAAAGACCTCAGAACAAGGCTGACCATGAAGTTACTTCAGATATTATGGCACTTGTTCACTTGTTCACACTTATCATTCCTTGGTGAAATTGTGAATGAAGAATGCGGAGAAGAAGAAGAAGAAGATAGAAGAAGAAGAAGAAGAAGAAGAAGAAGAAGAAGAAGAAGAAGCAGAAGAAGATGATAATGTTGACGATGATGATCAAGGAAACAGTGATTGTGGTGGTGGTGGAGGAGGTGCTGGTGATGATGGGGATAATGTGGTTGAAATGATAAAGATGATGACGACGTTGATGATGTTGATGATAATGGAAGGAGATGATGAGTATGATGTTGGTGGTAGTGGCAATGAAGATGATGATATAAGAAGATGGAGAGATAGAGAGAACTGTAAAATAGTCTATGCACCAAATGTTATAGTTAAAAATGTATAGATATATCAGTAAAAGTGCAATGAAAATAAATTTTCCCTACTAATACCTTTCAAGTTCAGCAGTAACTCTCGTGACGTGAGGGACATCATTTTTGAAGCAACATTTCTAAACGGAATGCGTGACGAGAAACAAGAGTTAGTTCTTGAGAAGTCAAAATCTCAACAATTCTGAGTAGTGCGAATGATATCACCAGCGTAGTGGTACGTCTCTTCTTCTATCTTACTTCAAACACCAGGGAGGACGAGAGAAAAGTCACGGGAAAGCTCTCTGGTTGGCTAGAAATAGGAGAAGGGGGAGGCTGCCGAGCTAAGCCGGTTTGTGTCGCTTCCCTGCCCCCACTAGATCAGGGGAAAGTTGCTATTCGCTGATCGCTAATTGCTCGGTAAGAGCCAGAGACCTTGTTTGGAATCTACACATCTGAGCGTTTTTCACTGTTGTTTTGTATCTTCACGAACAGCTTTCATTTAATGATTTTTCACGTTGAGCATGTAGTGATTGTCACGTCACTCAGATCATAAAAGTCGGTCAATTCTTACAGAGTTTGGAAAAAAAAACTGAGATGAAACAGTAACCTCTACATTTGGTAGCGTGTTGGGAGATGTTGCATTTAGTTTGAAGTTTGGACCGAAACTTATTTCCTCGCGAAAATGTCATGAAAAGCAAGCTGATGGTGCACGACACTGGTAACTAACCCGGTAGTTGCCGTTAATCAATACATTAGAGAAGAATAATTAATATAAAATAGCAAACTACAACTTGGATTTGGAGCCTTTGCCAGCAAAGACATCAACTCTTTGCGCAGACAACAGCTTGGACGAAAACGAGAACGTCACTGGTCGCTCACAAATTACAGGTAAGAATTCATGATCATGTTAATGAAATGCTTATTCTGATTTGCCAAACTAAATCAGACTGTTTTAAACCATTCAGTTGACATGTTTTCAACTTTGGCTATAAATAATTACCGTGAATACAGAAGGCTGTGACAAATCATTCAAATAACACAAAGTATAAGGAAATTGTAACATTTCTCAAGTTCGCCAAACTTCATCAGAGCGTGGATTTCAGGTGTAATTCATGTACGAAATATCTGAATATATCACAGACACAAAGTTCCACTGGTCGTGCTGGTTTTGTTTTGTGAAATGAATCTTTACCCCCATCTTTACAAACTTTTCCCATTTTGATGCAAAGAATTTCAAAGAGGGAATTTATCTATTCATGCTCTTTCATGTATTATTCACAATTTTCAGTGCCGAGGAATGAGGATTTTGTGGTGATTTCTATAAATTAACTGCTCTTTTCTTTAAACGTTACACTATAAGTTTCATGGAGTTACATTGTTTACCCTGAACTGATTGTGTGCATGTATGTTTATACCAAGGAGATGTGTCTGTTTATACCAGGTTCATCGCGAGTTGCGCGGTGTGTTATGGGTGTAATGTTCTCCATGTTCTCAACCTTAGATGATGTTCAGTTTGTTAGATTATGGTTGAGTTGTATTTGGTAAACGAGATATAATCATTGTAATATTATGAACCACAATTGAGTGATTTTCATGTAGTTCTGTAGTAACTAAATTCAATCATTTCATATGTGCATTTCAACGTTGACTTGTCAGAGGATCATCTAACTTTCCTGGAACCGACATTTGCTATTTAAAGACACTATATAACACTGTGGAAGACCCATTTAAAAAATTGTCAAACTTTGCTATCTGACATATCTGACAGTGTTTGAATGGACAAATAAATACCTTAGAACACAAAAGTTTGGACAGTTATGCTGCCACTAGTACAAAATTTGCAGATACAAATTGGTACATTAATTTTATATCAGCCGATAGGAAATTCTGCAACACAGCAGTCTATGGAGAAAAGCTGAAATAGTCTCTCAATGATTTTCACTTTTTTAAAGCACTTAATGATTGTTTCACACTGCAATTTTTTCAGGGCTTCATTTTTAGACCTTATCAAAGACACTAGTAGCATGGGGAATCATGTAGCTCAGATTTTTTAAACTTGAAATATTGTTATAGGCCTACAATGCCTTAAACACTCGTGTGGTAGGCAGCTGTTACTATTTACCTTAATAAATAAATTGTTAATATCGCACGAACTAACATAAATCCACCGAGAAAAAATTAGACTTAATTAGACTTAATGTCGCTTATTGTTTACCGTCATCTCAACAGAAACATAAACAAATATTTTCAGATAAAAAAAATCTATGGGCCACACGTACTCCTTCATGGCGCCATGCTATACTGTCTCTGATCTGACCAGGTCTAAAAATGTCAAAATAAAAAGTCCTAAAAATTTCAATTCATATCAATCACTAAACTTTTTAAAAGGTGGAAAATCAAATCAATGCATGGCCATTCATGTCCCCAAGACATTAATTCATTTCTTGATATGATATTTATCTGCACATTATACTATTTTGCTATAGTAACAACATAACTGCCTAAAGTTTGTATTTATTTGTTCAATCAAACACTAGATGTCGGTCAGATATGAGATTTAACTTTTTTTTCAAAATGGAACCTCCACAATGTGAAATATAGTGAAATTAAACACTTCAGCAACAAGACAACATTGTTGGACAATCGTTTGCACGCGGCGCTTCTAACCAGGTGTGTCGCAGCAACAAGACAACTCTCAATATTGTAATAGGCATTGGTGAGTGTGTGCTGTGCCATGTGTCGCTTCCAGCCAGGTATATCCCGTAAAGTCACCGGTATCACCCGCGTGCCGTCTCCGATACTTCGCCGGGCGGCGAGTAACTCTCGGACGTATTAAAGTTGAAAATGGCCCTTTCATTAGGCGACTGTCAAAGATTTATTTGTGATAGTAAATCTGTCAAGCAGCAATTCGAACCCCCTTTGTCTCTTGTAAAACACAGAGCTGTGCATAATAACACTAAGCAACCAATTCCGAATTGCAAACTCTGCCATAACTGACAGGCAGACCATGTACAAATAAAACAATAATACAATAGAGATATTGAAAACATAGGCCTATACGGTATAATTATTTTATATAACACAGTTTACATGTCTGGCTTCCGGCCTATAATATTTATTATAAAGTTATAATACGTAATTTCTGCTACTCACATTTTCATATCGCTCGCATTATACACCGTCACCATAGTACTAAAGTACACAGTGCAGTACTTCCGTATTCTGCCCTACGTTGGCAAAAGAAAGCAAGTCAGAAATCACCCAAATTTTAATTATTGATGTTTTTTAAACATCCTAAGCATGTTTGGAGAGGAAATAACCATTCATTTGAAACAATAAAAGATATCTAAAGGTAGGGAATCTCATTTGCAAGTTGCAGCCCTCCCATAACATAGCAAAACATTTTTATGTCCTTTAGGCTATTTCCTGAGAAATCTGAAGAACAGCAATGACCTAGATTTTGAAAAATGAGAAAAAACAATAGTTGTGTAGTGTAAGTTCTAGACCTCACCTCACCTCACCTCACCAGGCTGAGTTCATCACTGGTTGGATGTAGGCCCTCTTTCATGATCCTTCATGTTTTCTGTTCTGAAGCCAGTCTAGTCCAGTCTCGCCCTATGTAGTTGGTGATGTCATCCCCGCCAACGACGTTTGTCTTCGCTCTCGAACTTTTTGCTGTCTCCTGTCTTCTT
>JZLH01S0471589.1:0-14611 GCA_001188425.1 Eucidaris tribuloides
AAAACCTTTTAACATTTTTTTGCCACGCGGGCCCGTGCTAGCCCATCATGACCGGCACGCCGCGGCTGGGCGCACCGCCTTGATTAGGTCCCAAAGTATGCGCCCTTGACCTTACACTTTCCAACTTCTGCCAAATTCTCGTCGTGTTTTACTTTGCACTGCGGCCTTGAGCATAATTGCAAATGTCAGGCTAGGACTAGCTTTGCGCCTCTATGACGTCATTGCACTGTACGTCACAGACATGTCACGGAGCGACATTCTCTGTAGGCTATTCGAGCATGGCGAACATAACTATGCAAGTAACAAGATGGATTGGACCGATGTTTGCTTCTTGAGATATCTGATGCCACAAGCAATACCGAAGAAACCACGACATAAAACTACAGATTTTAATTCGTCACTGAGACGAATTGGTTGATCCGCGGTATTCGTCTGATCAGTTAGACCTAAGGAGATTGGAACCAAGTGCTATATGGCGCTATCATAGAACTTGTTCGCAAGCTGCTCCCTTTTCACCCTTAACTCTCTGTCAAAAATTACTAGTAATATTTCAACGCGTGCGCGTCGTGCGCGTCACGCGCATTCGTCGTGACTCGCTTGCACGCATATGCCATTGAGCACCACGCGAGGACACTTTCGAACCCTGAAGCTTACTGTGTAGCCAAGTTTTAGCTATATCACCAACTCTACTCCAGTCATGAGCATATGCCGCAAAACACCGACGTTTACTTTGTTGACGTCAAAGATGGCGCTTCAGAAGAATTCTGTCATACGAAAGTGATATCTGAAACCTTATGCTACGATCACTAGGCCTATCAGAATGCAGCAATACAACGGTAGGCGTCATCGTTTCATTCTCGGAGCAAAAATGACTGATTTAACGATTGATTTTAAAACGCTCCAAACGCTGCGCCGCTTACCGCGTTCGCCGTGACGCGCGCGCCGCTACGCATATGATAAGCTAGCCGTTGCATGACCTTTGACCTGACGCTTACTGTGCTACCAGATTTTGCGTTATGTCTACTCGACTCCCAGTCATCGATATATGCCCGCAGAATTACGATTTTCTCTTTTGTCGACATCAATAGATGACGGTCACAGCACTTTTGGCCATAGAAAGCGATGACTGAAGATGCCTATCTACTGCATCACACTCTATCAAGAATACAACTAAAAAGTACGGTGGTACCATTTTATTTCTAGAGAGTTTTGCAGTCATTAAAAAATGCCCATTATGTCACTACACACGCACCCAAATGCGCGCGCAATTACGGCGCTTTTTTGGACTTGTAAGCCAAAAAATAAAACAAAAAAAAAAGTAAAAAAACAAAAAAAATCCGCATATTTTGGGGTCCTACCGTCGCTCTGGGAAAGGGCTTCTAATTGATGGGGCAGAATTCAGCTCAGGAAATCTAAAATTCGATCAGACAAAAAAAAAAAAAAAAACGGGGGCACGGGGGATATCTCGGTCCAGACGAAACGGGTCGGTCGCCTCGGCAAAAAACACCAGCCGGCGCGTACGGCGCGCGCCGACCAAATGCCCCCTCCAAATGACCTGAAACGTATGCCTACTTATAGATAAGAAGTTCATTGGAGCATATTTAAAACTTTTAAAATTTTGACGCCAGCCCGTGCTAGCCCCCATCATGACCGCCGGCCGCTCGCGCGGCACGTGCATTAGGTCCAAAATGCTTGACCCTTGACCTAAACTTAACTTCTTGCCCAAACTGTTCGTTGTCTTTATTGCACTGCCCGGCTTCTTGAGATATGCAAATGTACGTAGCTAGGACTAGTCTTTGGCTTATGACGTTCATTTGATGACGTCACAGACATTGTCGAGCCGCCGACCGAGGCACATTCCTGTAGGTGCGTCATGATGTCGTGTATGGTGGGCGCCCTTTGGTTACAGATCATCCAAAGATTAAGAATGTTTCACTTTTGCTATCTTAAGACTGGAGTATCAACTCAAAAAGATACATTTCAGAAACCAACAGAAAGTATAACATTTTCTCGATGCTTATAAGCTCCACGAGCGCGATTCTCAATCATCTAAGGTTCAAGTTGCGTATACATGGGGTCCGCTGTGCTTGAAAACAAATTACAAGGGTCAATATCACAATAAACAATTGCAAAATTTTGCTCGCATATTGACGGCCAACTCATTGCCAACTTCGTCAAGTATTAAGACATATCTCAAAATTTGCATCGTCCTCTGTGAAAAAAGCACCCACTTTGCAGCTTTAAGGAAATGTAATCGTTTTACTACTCTTTTGATTTTTAGAGTAGTGCGACACAGCGGGCTTGCTCGGCAAAATATGTTTACAAAATTGATAGTACGACTTTGTTTCCATAACACTTAATTACCACTTAATTTAACAAACAGCCTTATATCAACCTTACTCTAACCCAATTTTGAAGCATTAATTAAGTAGAATGTTGTTTAATAACAATGATTGGCCTAGCAGACTGTATGTTAAAAATTCAAACCAACAATGTAGCACTGAACGTGAACATACATATGTGTTTGTTTACATGCCAGTACTATCATGCCTTCATAAGTGCTACCAAGTCCAATGGCCAAGCCATAAGCTACACAGTCATTAATTACAGCCTAACTTAATTACCAGAAGACGAATTAATATCACTTTAATCTTCTAAATTTTAAATATACATGTGTCAAGTTAGTTCAGATGCATATCAAAACTTGCCCCTGAAAAACATACTCTGGCTGCCAAAAATATAGAAAAACATACAAGGAGCTGTACGATGAATTTGCACTCCAAATTTCCCCGATAGGCTGTTTGCTATACAGCTCCTCCTCCGCTTATCCTCCTCCGCTTGATCACACCAGATTTACCATCGGGTAACATTTTGTGCATTTTTTTCACTAATTAAATCAACAGTGTAGCACTACATTGTACTCAGATTTCCAAAAAGCTGTAGTAATTCGTTGCTGCTCTTAGAATGAGCCCAAATTCATTATGATTCCCGGGATAAGCCGAGTAGCTCTGCGGACAACAATTTTGCAAGTTGAATTAACAACAGGACTGAAAAATGTAACGCCACCAGGTATTTGGGGGTCCCACCATACGACACATGACCAGGTATTGACATGGGACATAACTATGCCAAGTTACAAGATGATTGACGATGTTGTTCTTGAGATATCTGATGCAAAAGAATGACCAGAAAGAAACACGAATAGACTAGATTTTAATTCATCACTGAGACGAATTGGTGATCCGCGTTACCGCTTCGATCATTAAATTTAAAGTAAATGGACAAACAATGTATATCAATTGTCATTGCATGATGAAATATGTCCCTCAACACCTGAAATTGTCTATCAGATATCATTTGAAAATTCGATGTGCGTGTACACGTTCGTCGCGACGCGCGGACAGATATGATTAGGACCAGTGATGACTTTTGACCTGAAGTTACTGTGTACCAAGTTTTGTTATTTTAATCCACCCCATTCATGAGAAATGCGTGAAATACGATTTTTTTTGTGACGTCATAGATGACGCCACAAGTATTCTGCATGCAAAGTAGCGCCTGAACTGTTATCTACGGATCATAGGCTATCAGAATGAGCAATACAAGGACGGGGTCATCGTTTATTCTCGAGAAAAATGACTGATTTAAGATACTTTTAAGCGAACGCGTACGCGTTCGTCGTGACGCCCGCACGCATATGATAAGCACGTGTGATGACCTTTGACCTGAAGTTACTGTGTACCAGGTTTGGTTATGTTACTCGACTCCAGTCATGATATATGCCCGAAATACGATTTTTCTTTGTGACGTCATAGACGACGTCACAACACTTGGCATAGAAAGCGATAACTGAAATGCTATCTACGCATCATACTCTATCAGAATAAGCAATAAAAAGTAGGGGTCACCGTTAATTCTAGAGAGTTATGAGTGATTTAAAAATGAGCATTATTCACTACGCGCGCAATGCGCGTGCATTTACGGTTTTTGGACCTGTAAGCGATATTTTGGGTCCTAATGGTCGGAAAAAGGTTCTAATTGATGGAGAATTCAGTCAGAAATCCAAATCCGTCGAAAAAACGACGATATTTGGTCGGGAAACGGGTGCGCGCGGAAAAAAACGCGCGCGTACGCGCGCGCACCAAATGCTCCAAATGACCTGAAACGTATGCTGCTGTCAATAAGAAGTCATTTGGAGCATTTTAAAACTTTTAAAATTTTTGACGCGCCCGTGCTAGCCCATCGTGACGCGCGCGCGCACGTGATTAGGTCCAAAAGTTGACCCTTGACCTAAACTTAACTTCTGCCAAATTTCGTTGTTTTATTTGACTGCCGGCTTGAGATATTGCAAATGTAGGCTAGGACTAGCTTTTGGCTTATGACGTCATTGATGACGTCACAGATACTGTCAGGCAGACATTCTGTAGGTATTGACATGGGACATAACTATGCCAAGTTACAAGATGATTGACGATGTTGTTCTTGAGATATCTGATGCACAAGAATGACCAGAAAGAAACACGAATGAATAAAGAAGAAAAAGAAAAAAATTCTGACGAAATCTATGGTGATCCGCGGTTACGCGGATCACCAACAAAAGAATCAAGGAAAACTCCTGAGTTGAAAAGTCAAATTTGAAATGTGTGGTTGGTGTGCAATCTTTAAAAAAGTCATTGTTTTCTGACAGATAAAGAATAGCCCTTTACATGTATATGATTCATTGTTCTGTATGTTGACTGAATTCAATATTCCTGTAGAAATAGTCAACATACCAATGGTTTGCAAAAAATATCTTCATTTATTTTTTCTAAAATTGCATGTATGTACTGTATATTTACTGGTGTATTAGTTAGAATTGTACATATGACTAATATGTAAAATACTTGTGTACAGTACATGGACATGTAGGGGCCTTCTTGTTAACCCATTGCCTCTGAGATTCTGTAGTATCCAACAGAGTGATTACATGACAAACCCAGTTCTGGTAGGCAGTAGGTTAACATACAATGTCATACTTGAATAATTGTTACCTGTTACTTATGCATTTATGGCTCACTCTCAACTGTACTCATCATTGTTTCTATGTTTTTTTGCACCATTTCCAGGTTTGCCCAAAGCTGTGAATGTACCTCACAGGACACCAGTCAAGGCCCACCATGCATGGGGCATCTGTGGGGGACTCAAGCCCACCGATATCCTCTATGTCTGTCTACCACTCTACCACTCCTCTGGTCTCATGAATGGTGTTCTGAGCTGTCTTAGTGCAGGTTTGTAATTTCAGATCAAAAAAATCAGATAAATTGTTGTTTGTATTTTACGGCGTATTCTATTGTCACCCAAGACATCAGAAAACAACACCAAACTCGGAAATGGAGACAAATTATGATGTTTAAATTATAGGATAACAATCTAGTGGTATGTACATGTATCTTACATGTACCTATGGGAAATGTCGGGGGAAGGGTGGGGGGGGGGTTGACGGTTCGTCTAACAGTTTACATTTTGAGTAATTTCTCAAAAAATAGGAGAAATTCAGAATGAGCAAATTTCAGGGCATTGATAGATCATATACAATGTAGATGTATTTAAAAATATAATTGCAAAGAATTTCGTTTTTTACCATTTACTAAAACTATACATTGGCTTTTAGTACAGCCATTACCAGTAGACATACATTTGTATATTTTTTTCTTATTTTCAATCTAAAGCCCAAGTATAGTTTTGGTCGATGAGACACACGTTTCATGATTTTTTAAAAGAGTATGGTATTATCATGCCAGGCATTGAAAAACGACATGTAACCTAATGAAAATTGTTGATAGTGATATGCCGTAACACAGGGTGCGACATAAGCTCTTGCCCGATGGCCCGGGGCAAGTAAACATCACAGTTGGGCAAGCATTTTGGAGTGTCAAGTAAAAATACTTGCCCGAATCGGGCAAGTAATAATTTGCAAAGCAAACCTAAGTAAATACCAAAACTGTATTGAAACAAAAATGAAATAAATGGCTGTTTTTACGGAGGAAACGCTGGCCAAAACATCGGCAATTATTTGCTCAAAATATGTTCTGCAAAGATGCAAAATGAACAGGTGCATGCAGGAGTCGCAAAGTGCTTTGATTTTGAAGGAGGTTCTATCAAGAGAGACATCTGCGTGGCCTGAAAACTTGTCCAAGAAAAAAATAAACATCGCAGAAAATTGTGGCAAGGATTGAAGAAATAAAAATATAACAAAAAAGACACAACATTTAAATGAACGATACATGTTTCGAAGTGGCTCACTTCATCTTCAGTCTGAAAATAATAGAGAGTTGTTGGTATTTATACATGTCTGATGCAAGCAACTGGTTACTGAAAAATTTTAATTTATACACACCGGGTACTAAGAATCATTTAAGATTACAAAAAGTATGTGGTATAAGGTGAAGGAACAGGAGGGCAACGAACAACTTGAAAATAGTGTTTGTATACAGTTCAGTCAGGGGGTGGGGGGAGGGTAGTTAAATAGAAAGCAATATTTGGTAATTATACACCTGTTGGTTGAGTTGAGGGTTTGTCCATTTAATATAGAGCCCCTCTTTGATTTTTAGTTGGAAGACAGTTTGAGCAGAGGGGCTCTATATTAAATGGACAAACCTCAACTCAACCACAGGTGTATATATTACCAAATATTGCTTTCTATTTAACTACCCTCCCCCACCCCCTGACTGAACTGTATCAACACTATTTCAAGTTGTTCGTTGCCCTCCTGTTCACCACATACTTTTACTTTTTGTAATCTTAAATGATTCTTAGTACCCGGTGTGTATAAATTAAAATTTTTCAGTAACCAGTTGCTTGCATCAGACATGTATAAATACCAACAACTCTCTATTATTTTCAGACTGAAGATGAAGTGAGCCACTTCGAAACATGTATCGTTCATTTAAATGTTGTGTCTTTTTTGTTATATTTTTGTTCAAGCTTTTATCGTGTCGTTCTTTTGGTAATTGAAGAAATAACAAAGTATTTAGTGAAAAAAATGACTGAGAGTAGCAGGAAAGGTAAGCAGAATGTTTAAAATCACCAGAAAATATATTACAGCTACCTCCAAATACTCACTGTTTTGCTGACTAGAGATTGCCCAGTCCCACATGTGTTAAATGGTGTATGTGAGTTCGTATTTAACTTACGATATTGGCGGTAATTTTCTGCACTTAAAAATGATAAATCTGACCATGAAAGTGTCATAGGAGATTCAGAAATAATATTTGTGATATTATAAGTGGATTTTAAGAGGGATACTTGGCCAAAAAGTGGCAAATTTAGCAGCTGGAAACATAGCTACATGACCCATTCTGTCACTGAATCATCCCCTGAACTCTGGGGTTGGAAGATGGCAGGCCGTGCCTGTACCCCCCCCCCCCCCCCCCCTTCCGCCCAATCCATCAACATGAAATCGCCATTACCGCTTGCTGGAACACATTGTTATAATCATTCATATTTGTAATATATGATGAATGAACACAATTAAAAAATTGATCATTGATTTTCATAAATATGACAAAAATCATTGATGTGAAAATTTGTGAATGGTTATACATACCTTTATGTATATCTATACATATTCATCACACAAATCACTAATATTTCTATTATTTTTTCGGGCAAGCGAAAACTTCATTCGGGCAAGCATTTTCGAGCTGTTTGAAAATTCACTTGCCCGATTGGGCAAGTGGCCCAAAAAAGTTATGTAGCACCCTGGTAACATTCTATTTCTAGACTTTATGAGGGAACAGATATCCTTATGAAAATTATACTGTTGCAAAAGTTGGGTGTCCCCAACTTTTTTTCGCCAATTTCTCAAATGGAAGCATTTCAAGGCTTTTAATTTTTAGAGAATGAATACACTGTAGATGATATCACAAAACAAAATTTGTTCTTCACACAGGTTACTGCCATTATTATTCTTTTCAAATTAAATTTCAATGAATACATAACTAGAAACCATGTGGAAGACCTTTGTCCTCAGGGTCATTTACATGTACCGTCATAATGACTGGTTCCACATGCATACCAGAAAATATTAAATTCTTTGGGAAGGTATACAAACTTATTGGAAATGTTTGTTTTGTGACTTAATATAGGAGTTATGATCCCAAATACAACTGATAATATACACCTATCACTATCTAGGATGTTTGTAGTGAATTGATGGCATTGTTTGGTTCATGAACTTCCATCGTAAAGAGTAATTGTTTGTAGAGGAGGTAACAACAATAAAGATAGCATACATGCTATCAAATTTTACTGGAGTGTGTGTACCGACAGCTGATATGAGTTGTTACTATCACTGTACTGTGGTATCGTACCATACCATTGGCGTAACTGTGCAAATAATGAAATGGTATATAACTGGTCTGTAAATTAAAGGATGATATCAAACAAAACAGGGCTGGAAATTTTTTGGGACTTCTTTCAAGCCTGATTTAGTGATGCCAGTATGTTATACGTTGAACCATGTGAGGACAAGGCTATTTTGTGATTTTGTGATTCGCCCTCAGCCCCTGTGAATTTCCTACGCTGAAACGGAGCGTTATTAATTTCAAATTGTCTGTTTAACTCTTCATGTGCTTTGTGAGCTGAGTGGCACGTTCTTGGGCGTGCTTCATTCACAGAATGGCACATATTTGTTCTTGAGCACAATGACATCTGGTAAAGTCGTTCACACATCAGTCACAGTATGCATCATGGGCCAGGTGCAAGGGCCAGTCTGGTATATTCCTTGTTTTTGAAGAATGAAAAGAGAAAAGAAAAAATACAAAATACACACACACATACGAAGAATAAATATAAGGAATGACAAACAATATTGATGTTATACAGTGTACTTGAATACATGGAAATATTGGATTGGTGGAGGAGTTATTAAACAATATTCCCAAAATGTCAGATGTACATGTATCTAGGACAGAATTAAGTCATGATTATGCTATCTCTGTGTTGTAAAGTTAATGAGAGGTAAAACATATGTTCGGTGTAATGTATGCACTTCCCCTCCTCTCCAGTCCCATCCCTTATAAAATTACCCATAAATGTAAATGATTCCAAGTTGGTCGTTAATGCGTAGTATTTGCTGGACATTGGGAAAATACACATGTGCTGTACTTCGTCCCTATACATTTTGCCAATGGTCTACAATATATTATGTATAGCTTAAATGCTGTAGTTTGCATGTATTATGCATATGTGCAGGTACATGTGTACCTGTATAGCTAATAGATTTCTAAGTATAAGAATGCAAATGAAACACATACTTGTAGTTTGAAGGGTTTCCTGCATTGGGGCAAGCATTTGTTTGATATCAGCAACATGTTAATCTATATTGCCTTTATATTCTTGTTTAATATTGCTCTGTCCAGGATGTACCGTTGCTCTCGCACAAAAGTTCTCTGCTTCTCGATTTTGGGATGATATACGGAAACACAAGGCCACCGCATTCCTGTACATTGGAGAGCTGTGTCGATATCTCCTAGCACAACCAGAGGTAAAGGGATTAGTGGTAGTGGAAGGGTGGGTGTAGGGTGTGTGGTGTGGGGGGGGGGGTTATAGTATAGCTTGATTCTTATGACTTGTCCAGGAATGTACCCTTCCTACTAACATGATGAGCAGAACCTCTCAATTTAGGTGAATTGGATTCTTTCTCTCTGAAAAAAAAGACAGGTAATTTTATTATTGCTGACATTTTATCCCATTTAAATGATGAGCAGATGAATTACTAAGTAGAGCTTATAGTCTTACAGACATCCCACAATTTTTTTTCTTTTCCTGTAAATATGTTGTGTTTTTCTCAAAATCAGAAATTTCATTTACCCTACAATAAGCATATGTTTCCCAAATGTCAATTTAACTTTTAACGTGCGATGGACATTAGAGCTCTAAATGTATATGGACATTGTGTGTATTGTATAGTAAAATAAGTGCATATAGGTGACTTTGACCCGATTTACACCAAGCTTTTAGGCCGGCCTAAAGCTTGGTGTAAATGCAAAGGAGGCCCGAGGCCCTCCCCAATTTGGGACCACCTCTGGAGGTAGTCTCGGGCCGGCCCGAGGCCGGCCTCGGGCCGGCCTTTATTTGGTGTAAATGGAAAGGAGGCCTCGGGCCCCCAATTTACCATGCGATGCGGCACTGTTATGTAAAATGCAATGCCCAAACAATGCCCAGACCATACTTCCGGTGTGTGTAGCGTGCAGGTAAACCGTGAATCAAACCAATCAAACCAACCATCGTAAATTTGAAAAAAAAGACAACAAAATACATGAATTATTGCATCCGTTATAGGTATCCTTCTTTTCTTTATACAGTTGTTCGAACTGCATTATGTTGTATCAACATCAACATTACACGATTTAATAAAAAAAATGGCTGTTTACTTCGGAGTCTCATTCCCACATTTGTTTTTCATCGACTCTCTTCCGAGACACTTATGTAGGAATGTTATACGTGCAACGTGTATATTGATGTCGCGGACGAAAAAAAAATCCTGCTTTCTTTTACATCAATGATAGCGAGACACAATGCAGTGAGTTTTGGAAAGGGGGCCTTTACGCTGGCCTAATATTTGGTGTAAATGCACAAGATTGCGGGCCTCGGGCCTCCAATTTAGGCCGGCCTTTTGGTGTAAATCGGGCCTTAATTAAGAGTTAACGAGTAGGAGCTACATGTATCAGGGGTTAGGGGCAGCAGAAAGTACCAAGTATTCAACAATATATTCCCATACAGTATGAGATATTCAAATGGCAGTCATGTGCAGACAAAGAGCCAAACAACAATTTGTTATTCTTATAGCTCTGTTCATTTTTGATTAACCACATTGCTAAGTTGCCAATTATATTTACTATCGTGTTGCTAATAAGATTCCAAGGTCAGGCCATCATAAGCACAAGGATCCCATCCCACCAGCATGTAAACAAGGTCATTGTTTGCTCAAAAGGTCAATCTAATAAAAAGACAAGGATTATGTAGAATTCTAAATCGGGCAGCAATTTAAAGGGGAAAGAATATAAACACAGCCACTGTCAAGGTACTTTTTTTTCTAGTGGCGACTTCATAGATATAAATGTACACAATTCGCCATACAGTTCGGCCTGGGTTTATACGGCACTTCGGCCATCGGTTAACCGGCTCTCTCCATTATCCAGACAATGGACTTATCAGTCATTGCCTGTAATATGATACACCTTTATCAGAAGTGTACACATAAAACTTGCTGGGGAATGGGGGAAAGTAAACAAGTTAACTCATGTATGTGGTCTGTCTTTGCAATTTGCACATGGTGTGTAGGTTGTAATACTATAACATAGGACATGTATTAACCCCCCCCCCCCGCCTACTGTGTTTGTACATTATTCTCTCTTATCTGGCCATCATCACTTAACGGCGAATGACTGCTGGTCCCAACATCGCTGGTTAATAGAGAGCCGAACTGATACATCTAGGCCATTGCAAAACAGTTTTTGTGTTTACTATGTTTTATTCAATCATTCTTATTTCTTTGTATGTGATTAAAATTTGAATATTTCAGACATATTGTACATTTCTGCTAATGGATAGTAATATAAGCATAATGCAGAATTTATCACAAAGTGCAGTCGAATATCAAGTAAATGAAAAAAACAAAAACGAAAAAACCCAACAACTTCTTTTGGCCTGATTGTGTACAGCAAAACAATCAGTACCACTCACCAGTGAGTTAACAACATTGAGAACAACCCAATGTTTGGGTAATATTTTCAGTCTTTGACCAAGCAACTAATGTTTTAACCCTTTGCATGTGAATGTTGCACATTCGTACAATTGAATTCAACAATCGTAATCATTGGTTTCTCTGTTTTGTTTTTAATTTGAAAGCTAACAAGTGGCCATAATGCTTAAGCAACATCTATGAAATAATTACCAGTATTAATGGTGCAACAAGGAAAGCAAAATTTAAAGAAAATATCAAAATAACGATCATCATTATTATTCCTTCAGTATTAATTCAGTGTGCATAGAGTTAAAGAAATTGCATTTAGATTCTCATTCTTAGTCTGCAATGGGGTAATAAAACAGGCTCCTGTATGGACTGAGGATGAAACATTGGGCTAGGACGGAATGTTCAGATTTAAAGCCTAATCTGTCAAAGGACAATTGGCAACTTAAAAATACTATTTTCTACATTCCATTAAAAATGTCCATTTGATTATAATTTGAATACATGCAGGTACATGTACAAGAAAGACAACTGTTGTTATGGACTTGTAGGAATCAAAGGTCAAGGCCAACAACCAAAGATCAATGAACTATTTACTAATATGTGATTTTGTATACAGGGGTAAATGATCTAGTGAATACTGAAGGTCTGAAAACAAGAGGCATGTATTTTGTAAATAAATTGTGGCAGACCACTAGACAGTAAGCTGTGCATATACTTACATGCATATGACTATACTCGTGTCAAATGTTTTTATTTCTTACTGTACTGTTCCTCTCTTTGTGATTTTTTTTCTTTTGTTTCATCGCTATGTAACATTTTGAATATTTTCCACAAATGATTTCATACATGTCTCTCTCTATTAACAGAAACCAGATGATATCTCTCTTGAATATTTTGAATAGTTTCCACAAATGATTCTATACATGTCTCTTTCTATTAACAGAAACCAGATGATGGGCAGTATGATCACACTGTGCGGCTGGCATACGGCAACGGTCTTGGACCAGACATCTGGGAGGAGTTTCAGAAGAGGTTTAACATTGAGAGGATAGTGGAATGGTACACAGCCACAGAGGCCTCGGGTGGCTTCATCAACCTTGATGGCAAAGTGGGGGCTGTTGGAAGATACTCCTGGCTGGCTGAGGTAGTTACATGTATCTTGCTGACAAAGTGTTTGAGGAAAGATTGTGTTCATGATTTGAACACTGCAACCATTATTTGGCAATATTTGATCCAGCTGAAAAAAAATATATAAAAACACAGTGTTCAAAATCATTGAAACTGTTAGAAGAAAGAAGACTGTCTTTGTCTCCTTCTCTGACTCTGTTCTATTTTTCTATTCTGAAGAAATAGTCAGAAATAAGTAAGTGATATTTCATGGTCTATGTAGATACAACTCTATGATTGGTTGAAGTACAGTCACATGACAAGTGAGGCAAGGATCAAAATTGTTATACAGGAGATTCTCGTTATAACAAACTGCTCAGGGCAGGAAAGAACACTTTGTTATATAAGATTTTGTTATGTCAGGGTTGCTAAAATAATAAGATGCAAGGGACCAGAAAAATTACTTTATTATAACGAGATTTTATTATATCAGTGTTCTTTATAATGAAATTTTGTTATATCGGTGTTCTCTATAATGAGAGTGCACTGTATTACAAGTAATGACATCATCTTGTTCAGTATAGCCCAAAATCAAAATACTATGATGTTACTGTCTTTCATAAAATCATTCAGCACCCAGAGGAGGCAATTTTCCTTGTTCCTAAAATGTGATTGAATATTTTTAATGAAATAAGTGTGGGTAAGATTTTTACCTGATTGTTTTTGTAGATATTTCCATTTTTCCTCGTCAAGACAATAAACATACAGACACATAAACACCTTGTTTGTCATTGTAAAATAACACTTTTTTCATTCCCTCAGGAAGTATTTTTGCCCACAGAATAACATTTTCCTCAGTGCTGCACGTCTCAAGAAAATATTATGATCCCTCGGGGGAAAATATATTTCTCTTGGGGATATGAAGTTTTAAGACTATACACCTCTAGGATGGCAATATCTATTTAGTAATTTATGACATGCCTGGAATAGCATTGCTCTAATGATGCATTTTTTGTGACTTATTGTATGATCAGTTCAGAAACTGGCCAACAACACACAGATAGTGGAATGTGACTTTGCAACAGCGCAGCCAATCAGAGGACCCGATGGACGGTGTATCCCAGTTCCAAGAGGTAAGAATAAACTGTACAAATAACAATTGGGGGAGGTAATGTAATGTAGATGCAAGTACAGATACAAGAAGTATTCACAGAATAGATGCAGAAAATTTCCCTGACACCTCAACAAACATAATTATTTAAAACTGTGTGGGATGAAAAGTCCACATGTTTCTTTCACTTGAACACAATTCTGTGAATCTTGCCTCAGTATTTGTGTGGCCTCAGTCATGAACAGGCAATACATCAAAAGTATTGACCATTAAACTAAATAGTGTACTTCAAGTTGAGTACAGAGTACAAAATGTATTTAATTGTGAGATAAAATCACACTATTTGTTGTATTGTCACAATTACAAGTAGCAGAGTAAACCAGTTTGACTGTCATACTTCTTTATTTTAGGAAATCCAAATAAACTGCACAAAAATATAGAAGAGAGAGAATAAATGCTGAAAAAAAGAACTTGCAATGCAATAAATCACAGTCAAATTTTATTGCATGCGGTGTTTACCAAATTCAGCGGTAATGTTTATCAACTTTTGTGCAATAGCATATACAGGGAAACCCCTTTATAAACCCCATTATAATAACAAGCTCGGATATAACAAGGTACCGCTTCTAACGAGGTGAATGTCTTGGTCCCGTTTC
>JZLH01S0471633.1:0-13470 GCA_001188425.1 Eucidaris tribuloides
CAGTAGGCGTTTGTTGTGTTAGAAATAAATATCGACAGGATTAGAAGAAATTCTACAAAGATGGCAAATCGTGCCAAAAGCCTGCTCGGCCTATTGCTCGCTTTGTCATCGCATTATCTACATGGATTCCGGATATATCACGTGCGCAGGAGTATGGAGGGACGGACACCACACGCGACGGGTTCACCTCCACCGAGCTCGGGGCGACCACGTCCATGGATGGTGGTGTCGGCGGATCGACCAGCGCCGAGCCGGCGGTGCGCGATATCCACGTTATCGGTCTGTTCCCGCAGAATGGTGAGGAGGCATCGCTCGGGCGTGGGGTGTTACCTGCCGTGCAGCTTGCGTTGCAACACGTGCGGGAAAGCCCCAACGTCTTAAATGGATATAACCTATTGACGACAATGAACGACACAGAGGTAAGATAAGATGTCAGAATGTTACCAAGTTTGATAATTTTACATCCTTTCAGACGATGCAACACGCGTTGTACCAACAGTTGGTACGATGTTGCACCTGAAGAGACATATTTGCACCATGCAAAAACACGGGCGTGTATTTAACACACGTGGTTATGCCTAATACCACCTATTGGATTTTAACCCGTTGGAGACTAACTCGCGTTAGGGTCTATGGAAAATGCGTGTTATAGGGAAATCAAATCGTCTCCAACGAGTTAAGACCCTTTGTATTTTATTAAATTCGAAATGATTACTCTTTAAAAACTGTTATACAAACCAGAGGATTTTTTTTTATTTTATATGTAGGACTTTTAATGTAGTTTCATAAGGTCAATTCCATTTTCCTCAAATTTTCGCCGTTCACTTAGCCCATCGTTATTTGACAACATTTCAACGTTTGTTTGTTATAATTAAGATATCATATCATATCAAAACATCATTACTCACTCCAAAAATGTTCAAATGCAATACCATATTTGGAATTGAAATGTGTGTGACCATACGCTGTTAGTTTTTAACCAAATTAAAATGTTAGTTTTTGCAGTATCCCCAACGACACGTCGAAACCAATAAATATATACACTATATCTCTGGAGTCCATGTCTTCACCAACTCTATTACATTGTACCTTTGAAGATGTAAACTTCCCCCAATGACTTGGCAAGCTTAGGCTTAGGCTTAGGCATACATAGGCCTAATTTGCTCCTATACCCGTTGATGGTTGCAAATTCACGCCACTTTTTCATCAAGGTGCACATTTCCAGGCATGGGGATTGAAAGTGATGGTAGGCCTATAATTCTCCGCGTTTTGCCTATCTTTGTGCATGTAGCTTTGGAAACCGCGATGTCTGTATTATAGAATGTGATTAGATTATTTTTCAGATGGATATGGGGTTTAACAGTGATTAAATCTCTACTGAGAAAAATACAAGAGGAATATATCGTTTAACACCCACAAGCTAAAACATTACCACCACCGCCCTGTCCCTCCGCCAACACCATAACATATATTTCTACTACTAATTCTTCTCCTCCTGTTCCTCCTGCTACTACTACTACGACTACAACAGCAACAACAACAGCAACTACTACTACTTCTACTACTGCTACTACTACTACTACTACTACTACTACTACCATTACTACTACAACTACTACTACTACCATTACTACTACAACTACTACTACTACGACAATTACTACTACCACTACTACCACTACTACCATTACTACCACTACTACGACTACTACTACTACCACTACTACGACTACGACTACGACTACGACTACTACTACTACTACTACGACTACGACTACTACTACGACTACGACTACTACGACTACCACTACTACCACTACTACTACTACGACTACTACTACTACTACTACGACTACTACGACTACCACTACTACCAATACTACTCTCACCACTATCGTCAACTACTACTACTACTACTACCACTACTACCATTACTACCACTACTACTACGACTACTACTACTGCTACTACTACTACTACTACTACTACTACTACTACTACCACCACCACTACTACTACTACCACCACCACTACCACGACAACTGCTAACTCTACTACTACCACATTCAAAAACAACAACACAGGAATAGGGACAATAACAAGAACGATTAAATAATACAAGTTACAGTACCATAAATAGCATTTTTTGTTGTTTTATTAATGCGCTCGAAACAACGCATGTGAAGATATTGTGACGGCAATGATGTCTCTATACTGGCATGGGGTCAATATCCGATAACCTGCACCGTGTAGTTTGGTAAAAATGATCCCAAACTGAACTACCCTGCATGGACAAACAGAACTGCACTCTCTTGTGATAATATTCATCTTGACATTTTGACAAATATTTTTTTTAAGTGACGCAACTGTATATTTGTCAATTTTCCAACGATGTCGAGTAGCCCTACGTAGGAAGGAAGCAAGTCAACTTTGACACTGCTCGGGTAAGGATAGAAAAGGAACGGTTTCGCAGCCCTCCCTCTCAATTAAATCAACTTTCTCTTTTCATCGATGTGTAATTAATTTCTCAGACATACTATGTCTGAGAGTTTGATTAATTTTGATTTACTGTTAGTCATGCATAACGGAATACAGGCGCGGATAACCACTGTTTTACCTATAAACAAAAACTGCTGAAAAGATGATATGGAAAGCTTCATACTGAAGAAAGTATGTTTAGAAAGTCCAGCACAGATGTATTTAGAGAATTCTGTTTAGATTATTGGCACTTATAATGTTTATAAATGTGCACACAACGTTTAAGTTCTGAACATGTTTACAAAGTGATTACAAGATGTGTTTAGGAAAGCGTTTAATCCATCAAAACGGTTGTTGCATTGTAGGTCTTGATGATTTCGTGTACACGGGAACTAAAACAGGTGGATGGTTTTTACCCCCTTGCTGTACACGTAGGCCCTATGCGAAGCCGACAACATTAATCAGTATGCTAAAGCAAGACAAAATAACTGATGTCTGATTTTCAAGAAATGCTGGAAGCACTATCGAATGCTGCTTCTCCGCAATGCATTCTAGTCGCACGCCCCCAAGTCTATTCGTGTGCGACTATACTGCACGCTAAGTGCTCTCAGAATCAGTACATCATAATTCTCTTGTTTTTACTCATAGTTTGTTTTTCAACATCTCGTTATTTCTCCCATCCATATCATCTTGAAATTGGAAGGTCATAACATTAATTAGCTAGGATACATAACGCCAGTCTTTCTTTGCAATTATAATGCACAACATAGCCGGTTATTTGTTAGTGAAGTAGACTTTTCACAAGTAACTTGGACAGTGAGTATGTGATACATGTACATATTTTAAAGGCATCATATAACAATGTTTCCAGTTAAAAAAAAAAAATCTAAGCCACATGATTCATCGTGCTACTAGTGTCTTTGATAAGATCTAAAAATGAAGCTCTGAAAAATTGCAGTTCAAAACGATCATTACGTGTTTTTAAAAAGTGAAAATCATTGAGCAATCATGAATAAGGCTATGTTCTTCCCCATAGAGTGCTGAGTGGCAGAATATTTCTGAGCTAATATTTCATGTGCTGATTTGTGTTTGTACATATTTTACTAGTGACAGCATAACTGTCTGAAGTTTTGTGTTCTATGGTTTTATTTGTCCATCCAACCACTGTCAGATATGTCAGATAGCATAGTTTGACAATCGTTTTTTTTAAATGGGGCTTCCACACTGTTATACAGTGAAAAGGTACATGTGCAATCTTGTGAGAGAATAGATTTAATATCTTATTCCAAAAGATTGACTCCCTCCGTTTACTCAAGTGATGAACATGGAAATAATGATGCAGCTCAACAATGCGGTTGTTTTGAAATGGGACTACAGCATTCGTTTTATATTTGTCTTTTTATTTTGTTCTTTAATACACCCTTAAAAGTGTATTTATCAATTCAACATTAGAGTAAGGTGTCCATTTTTCCGTTAAAAAAATTGAAATTCCATTTTTCAAATTTTCCATTTTCCGCAATTTTCTGCGTTACTCAAAATCACATATATAAACACCATGTATTACCTAATACTTGCGTGATTACAACACAAATTTCAGCTATTTGACTTGCTAACACGAATTTGTTTTTGATTGTAGCCCGGTCAGCCTCAGTGGAGTAGCCGTATAGTAGTCATGGTAGTGAGAAAGACGGCCGGCAGATGGGCCTGCAGAGGGGTTTGTTAGGGTCATTTAAGTTACTCTAATGCTTCGTAATAGTATCATTTAGTTAAAAAAAATTAGACATTTTGTTTACTTTGTAATTTACTACCAATTTTAAGGTTATTACTTCATCAATCCGCGTTACATGTACGCTTCCAATTTTCGCAATTTTTCTCCGTTTTTCGTATAACGGAGGAATGGAGGTTTTACATTAGACTGTTAGAGTTTAGGAAGTAATAACAAAAACGTGTTAAGAAAATGTATATTTGGATTATTAACACTAGATCTTTTGTGTTCAGGAATTGGATACTGATATTTAGTGGATTAAAACACAACGTTTAACTACCGAACATGTTTGCAAAACAATATTTGGTGAAAAGTGTTTACTCGCTACAATTCCACGAAATTTCTCACAACTGCAACATATTCAAATTCAAATTGTTGTATTTTCTCAGTAAAATAACACATAAAACAAACATCATACAAAGTTAAAATATTACAAATCATTGGATAAGTCTAAAAATAGCATTATGATTTTAAAGTAGTACTGAGGGGTAGCAGCCAAAAAGGAAAAAAAAAAATCTTTATACTTAGGCCGACCCAGTTACACATATGAACATTGATAAAGAGATATAGGAAATGCAATATTTAAATAGAACAAACAAACAAACAAACTTTACAATATACATAAATAACACACCAAATCGCAAATAAAGTGCAATGCCCTAAAATATCTACAATAATTACAATAATACAAATGGTATACATACATCAATCAGCCATTATGTGTCTCAAGAAGAAATCTCTTAAACTTCGTTTTGAATAAATTAAGCGTTTTTGCGTTGCGTATTTCATCTGTTAGTGAATTCCAAACCAAGGGACCTTGATAAATAATGGACTGATACGACAGACACGTTCTTATGTTAGGAAGATGGAAATTGGTTGAATTTCTAGTAGAATATGAATGTATATTGCTATTTAGGTGGAAGTATTTCAGTAGAGAAGTGGGTAATTTTTTCGGTGACATAATGCACGAAGATAACCAGCCACCAAATGGCAATGTTGTGTGTTTTCATTTATGATGGCTCTAACGCACTCAATACCATGCTAACATAACTCCATAACACTTTGCATGTGATTTTCTCAGTGTCGTACTGAAATATTGTTTATGAATGTGTGATAAGCTATTGCGATCATTCAAACGCGTTTTGTTTCTCACATCTATAACGTAACATGTAATGTAAAAAAATAAAAAAAACAGAAAAAACCCACGGAATGAGACTGAAAGGGGTCTGTCCAAGGGCGTAGGCTGGTTTGGGCATGGGGAGGTGGAACGGGGAGGTGCACATCTTAGGGAGGTGGAACTAAAGTTGACAAAATCAGGCGTTGAAAGCAGAAAAGGTAGTGCAAATTTCTTTTTGCTTGCCAGGGGCAGAACTCCTCTGCTTCAGCGAGTGGGGGGGGGGGGTGCACCCCCTACACCCTTGTTGTTTTTTGTCTGTTTTTGTTTTTGTTCTTTTTTTTCTTTCTTATATTTTATTTTATTTGATTTTTATTTTTATTTTTTGTGCTATTAGGGTGAAACTCCTATGGCTCTGCGGGGAGGGGGGGGGGGGTCGGGGTGAACGTGCACCCAGTCATATGGGTAATATTTAACCGAGAATTAAACTCAATTCAATTCAATGGCTATGGGTTTTTCATGTCATGGATGATCGAAATAATATTATAAGAGAGGGGGTTTCGGAAAACACACACACACACACACACACACACACACACACACACACACACACACACACACACACACACACACACACACACACACACACACACACACACACACACACACACACACACACACACACACACACACACACACCGTCACATAACTGTATTCTGTATTTCAAGTATACACCAACTATACACAGGCATTATTACGCAAACAGATCAAATTTCCGAATCCAAACCAGGCCTATACGTTCTCTTCCACCGAAATCTCCTAGCAAAATGATTTTTTTTTCAGTATCCTTTCCTTCTCCTGATATTTGCTGGGACCGGGGAATAAATGTCAGGGTATTTCCATTGATTGAACAAGACTGGAAAACATAAACATAGATTCCACGAAACTCAACTTCAAAAATGATGTCCCCGGAAATTAATGTACAAAAAGCGCCAAACAACTCTCCGACAACACATGGTGATCTGAGTTCTGTAATAGACCTGCAATTAACTGAGAAGCCGTTTTTTTCAGCAAGGTCGTGAACCCCAGATAAAAAGTCAAATAATTAACAAACAAATAAAACATAAACATAAAACAATGAAATAATACACCATTAAACAGTAAACACTGGAAGTAGTCTTCAACTTAGAGTAAAACTATTTTAGAAAATCAAATAGAATATGCAAAGATTGTGCCGTGAAAAGTTTAAGGTCAAGTATTGACTCATTTTCCGAGAACTTCCATCAGTACGCCTTGTGACTAACAAATTTGTTGGGAAGCTTTTTATGTAATTAATTTCTCTCTGGGCTCGAGAGTAATACGAGTCTGCTATGTTCATGCTTGATTCTCCTTAAGTAAACAAATTTAAGATAGATCCTTCCAGCTAGGAGATTCACTCCAGCTGGTGTATCTTTTGGTATATTTTCCAACCAGTTTGGTTCGAGAGGCATTTGTTTGTTTCTCCCAATGATGTCAATGTCCTTTAACTGATATGGTCATTAGACCCAAAGGAAGAAAAAATATGGTAAAATTTAACAACAGCAGCAGCAACGATCATCATCATCATCATCATCATCATCATCATCATCATCATCATCATCATTATCAACAACAACAACAACAACAACAACAAACAACAACATTAACAACCACAACAACGAACAACAACAACAACCACAAAAACAACAACTCCAAAACACATCTAACGGGGAATTTGAGAGCAATATTGATATGTATTGCCGCCAGGTAATGAACGAATTGAGACTGCATGATTGCGTGTATTGGCTTGGGAAATTCTAAACTTAATAATTATGGAATCATCGATTTGCCAATAATTCTTCGAGTTCCATGCCCGCAGCTGACATACATAATATAGAATATAGAGACGGGAGGAAAAAAATTATTCGACCACAAGCAATAATAATCTACTGGATGTAGACTCTATGAAATGAAATTGTTCAGGGATATATTTATACATTCCATCATGGACGGAATTTATTTCGGGGACAGCTGCTTGACGTATTTGTGAATGTTTAACCGAAAAATTACCATGATTGATAGAATACAATTTACAAGCTTTAGACAAGACTCGAGGCGAGAGTTGAGCAATCCAGTGAGATTTCGAAGTCGACATGAACTGGGAGAAGCTTTGACGGTGTGCATTTTGTACACGTATTTGTGCTTACACAGAAAAAAAAAGTTTGGTGTAAGAATAAACACGCTCATGCGTTAAAATTGCACCCAAGAAATCTGACCCTAGCACTAACGATTGTGACAATCCCCAAAGTGGTAAAACAAAAACAATATGTGTTAAGGTAACACCGAAATTTTAACGCCGGTGTGAAATTCATGATGTTTTCACGTATTGACACCAGAATGTTAATCTTAACACCGACGACTTTGCTGTGCAGTAAAGTTGGGGCTAGTTGGTGCAGTGGATTCTCAACATGGAATTGCTGAGAGATCAACTGGGCTAGGCTATTTGATATTTTTATTTTGTCAAAAATTACATACAAACACTACAGTATAGTTTTACACTCTTAAAAATTCCGGGTCAGTCTGACTCGGAGAAAGGATCCCGGAAAAGGGTCAGGTTTAACCCCATTCCGGGTCAAGTTTGACCAAAATCCAAGTAAGTGTGACTCATATTTTGGTCAACCTTGACCCGGAATTTGGTTAATAGTGACCCGAGATTTTTAAGAGTGTAGATTTCGTGTATCTTCTTCTAAAGCATCAAATAGGTATTATTCTATTATTGGTCTCTGTGTCTATCTATTGACTGGCCTACTTTGGCAAAAACCCGCCTGTCATAATTTGTGTCAGTCCTTTACAAGGTATTAACGCAAATTTCATGGTATTTTGACTTAAATATCCATCAATAGAATGATTTTTGTCTTCTCGAAATTGTGCCCAAAGGTACATGATGTAACATGTTGAAAAAACATCGAAACCCCCAATTTGAGTGATTTGACATTTAATTCCTTTTGCCGAAGTAGGGCGACATAGACTTCGAAAAAAAAAATGAAGTTGAAAGGGCGGAGGGTGGCATACATCTGACCCATTCCAAATGACGATGATGATGATGATGATGATGATGATGATGGTGATGATGATTATGATGCTGTACAAGTAGGCTACTACTCCTACTGCTACTACTATTAGGCCTACTACTACTACGACTACTACTACTACTAATACTACTACGACTATGACTTGTATGCTGTGGCATCGCCATCGATCATTGTGATAAGACGAACTACCTCAACTTGCCCGTGTTTCTTTGGTATTTTTATTACACCTCCGTTGATTTCTTAATCAAGTTCACTCAAAGACTTTCAACCCACTGATTTCATTACCATGGACTGTACGGATTTCTATATGTTGATGCCTTGTCCCGCATATTACCACCGTATTCCAGCCTATTAAACTCTGTGGTAAATACATAAAGTGGATCTCTTGTACTTTCCGCCGTCTATAATACCTCAATATACTCCTCCTATTGGCATTTAACAAAATTAGATAAAGTTGGGGAACACGTGTTATAGGTTCTCAACGAAAGCCAATTACGGCATTCGCGAACGTTTTAGGACAACTCCATTAGGTTAAACCGCCTATCGCTCCCCCGTAGCTCAAGGGTGTCAAACCGTCTGTAGTTGCTAACGCGATTCCCCGCCATTGGCTGGTTCGCCGTGATTAATCCGGGCTGTACCTTACTAAGTATTGCTGATTCATGGTGTGTGTGATCAGAGTAGCTGATTGCGGGACGTCGGGGGAGGGGGAGGGGGAAGGGGTTAGGCAGGGATGCTATATGAGGACTGAGTGGCTGCAATGTACCCTTCTGTTTCAAAACAATTTGGAGAAGAAGAGTACAAATTGTATTTTATTTTATATTATTTCATGCATTTTAGTAATGCATTTTTGTTTTTACCTTCACGGATTCACCGAAGAATACCAAGTGGTTGACCGTGGAGAAAAAGCATCAAATAAATAGAAAGATAGAATCTATCTTTCTATTTATTTAAACAAATAGATAAATCAATTAATCAATCAATCAATTAATTATTTTTAGTACGTAAGTAAGCGATTAAGTCAGTCAGTACGTAAGTAAGTAAGTAAGTAAGTAAGTAAGTAAGTAAGTAAGTAAGTAAGTAAGTAAGTAAGTAAGTAAGCAAGTATCAATATAAAATGGAGCCCACGGTAATGCCTGATGGTATAGAAATTTTCACAAATTTGGTAACTGGTGTTTGCAGCCATTCTTTCGGTGTTCAATAAAAATTAAAAGTGTCGTCACAGATTGAAAACAACACTGCTGTAAAAATTGTGCGTTGGAACTGAAATTCTGAAGTAAGAGACCATTGAACGTGGAAAACTATTAAAGGATAATATCGATTCCATTAAGGTCTGATCATATTCTATCGATCATTATCCACGATGGGTGATACAATGGTATTACGATGATTGTATTTTGTAACTGAATCTGTTTGGGATGTGGTAACGTTTCATTGCCGCTAGCAAGTGAAAATATGATTCAACAACTAGAGAACAATAAGAAAAAGAGCTAGAACGGACAAGCAAATAGAATTTATGAGAATTTCTTTCAGTTCAGTTTATGATAAATGTAAAGAACACAAGTTTTAGCCGACTAGGAGGAGGAGACAAAGAGATAAAAGGAGAAGAAAAGAAAATGAAAAAGAAAAAGAAGAAGAAGAAGAAGAAGAAGAAGAAGAAGAAGAAGAAGAAGAAGAAGAAGAAAGAAGAAGAGGAGAGGACGTGGAAGAAGCTGAAGAGAAGAAGAAGAAGAAGTGCAGGGGAGAAGAAGAAAAGAGAAGAAGAAGAAGAAGAAACACAGGAAGAAGAAGAATAATGAAAGAAAGAAGAAGATAATGACAAGAGGGAGAAGGAGGAGATCAAAGAAAGTGTTAGAAGATGAAGAAAGGAGGTGGTAAAATAATAGTGATGGTTTGACGATGATGATGATGATGATGATGATGATGAATGATGATGATGATGATAGATGATGATGATACTCCTCTTCCTCCTCCTCCTACTACTAATACTTGTAAAAATCTACTTGTGATATTGCTCGTTTGGTATGATGTTGATTAGATGATTGCACTTTGAGTATTAAAATAAACTGCTTACTATACATACATCTACATCAGAACATGTTACCAACTAACATTTTTATAATCATTATAATGACAAGTACATGTACGTATTGAAATATTAAGCACGGTTTCGATTTTTTACATCCATATGGAAAGCTTTGTTCGTCGTCAAATAGTTAATGACACTTTATAACCCACGGCAATGCTACCTCTAATCGAAGTAAATTAAATCGTACAGATCATAAATGTTATCAAATGTGACGGGGGTTAATGGATGCGGAACTCGCGATACATCTGGCCACAAAGCGGGAGTGCTATTTTTGACTGTCAGCCATTATCAGAAAGTTGGGCATCTATAATTGTTGATGGCCAGTTTAGGATATTGTATTTGATTTCTCCGCCCTTTTCACTCAATAATACCATCGTTGTTCATCATCATCATCATCATCATTATCATAATCACCATCATCATTATTATCATCATGATCATCATGATCATCATGATCATCATGATCATCATGATCATCATGATCATCGTGATCATCACCCATATCATTTTCATCATCATTGTCATCACCATCATCCTCATTTTCATCCTCACCAATATCATCATTGTAATTTACTGCCAATTTTCAGGCACATCTGCAAGGTACACATATCTTCAAGATTATACCGAAATAAATTTAGCACATGTTAGAACTAAGTTCTTTATTTTTTCATATCAAAACTTTATCAAGATCAAGACAACGACCATTAGTGGCAGCATCTTTATTTGACTATATGTTTCCTCTTGATCCTCGTCATTGTTATCACCTAAACTTCCGTATCGACCTCTTTCCTGCCCGTCTTCACTTTTCCCATCCACCATCTCGTCCTCTCCGTCGTTCCATTGTCTACCATACACAACTTAGTTTACGCTAAAATCATTGTAAAGTTACTTGACACCGTTTGCCACACTAATTCCGCCTTTCTTGTATAATTTTTACACGCGTTGTGTAACGACAATACACAAATTTTAAATTCTCTCTGCAAACCATTCATTCATTTAAGTGATAGGCTAACATTGTGGAGCTTCAAATTAAAACAATGTCAAACTTTGATATCTGAGATACAAGTAGTGTTCAAATGGACAAATAAACACCCTAGAATACAAAAGTTTGGAAAGTTACACTGCCAATGGCAAGTTGTGCATGAATAAACAATTAAAACTCGGGGCGAGTTTTAATAGCCTAGGTGTACACACAGTAAGTCTATGGGAGGAAATGGGCAAGTGAATCTGGTCAACTTACGATTTTCACGTTTTTAAAGCGCTACATGATCATTTTGAAATACAATATTTTCAGGGCTTCATTTTAGACCTGATCAAAGACACTAGTAGCATGGGGAATCATGTGGCTCTGATATTTTTTTACTGTGGTAAATGTTAGCCAATACCTTTAATATAAAAGATCAAGCATTTGATCGTATTTATCATTAATTTGATAATACAGAGATGAACAGCAATTTATTCTGGACAATACTCAACTTGTGCAAACACTTTGCACAACAGTTGCTTGATTTACAATTAACAGTGTTGTTGGAACTTTACACAAATTTTACAGTTTTACTTATCTGATATCAGTCTTAATTTTATAAAACAGGTTTGGTTCCCATTTCTTGAAGAAGCTGTGTACAGTTGATCATTTCAATATCCGCTGTAACATTGATCTTTTTTTGCCCTATTTCCGTCGCGTTATATCGGCATTATCACATTGGTTACAACAAAATACCGGAAAGATACTGAGTATCGGGTAAAACCCATTTCATTTAATATAATACCTTTGTATGCTTTGATCTATATTTCTCTCATCCTCTGTTCAGTGGAGAGTTTCGTTCCCCATCACTTTATTTGATTGGGGGCAGATTGAAGAATAAAATGATCTTGTAAAGTGATCTTGTAAAGTGAATGTCGTATGGGATGTGGGAGAGAAACGGCAAGTTGATTAGAGGTGTAGCCCTTCCACGAGAAAAGAAAATTCTGTAAAGTGTAAACATTATTTGAGGAAATGCAGAAACATTGAGTAAAATAGCAGGTCAAATATGGTTAGAGGTAGAGCTTAAGATTGTGGAGATTTGTAAAATGTAGAATTTTGATGTCTGAAGTATGATTATGTTTAATATAATCAATCAATCAATCAATTAATCAATCATTCAATCAATCAATCAATCAATCAATCAATCAAATCAATCAATCGATTAATCAGTCAATCAATCAATCATTCAATTAATCAATTATTCATTTATTCAATAATAGTGATCGATAAATCTGTCAACAGCAAAGCACGACATGTTCTTGGATGATGGCGTCCTTGACACTGACAAATATCTATTAAATGAAAATGATCAAACCGTTCTGGTTATTCCGTACTTATGACCCTTTGAATGGCAATTTCAGGCCTTTGATTATGACCATATTGATAGTAAAAACATTGTAAAACAGTGTACATGTATTAAACATCTACAACCATACTTTGCGTATCCCGTGACATTGATAAGGTGCCTTTACACGTGCACGAATTTTGATTCCGCATTACCCCGCACAATGGCGTACCTAGGCGTGCCATTCTGTGGTATGCAGCTCGCTCAACTCTCTAATCCTAGTGATTGCAACCGGTGTGATGGTCTAGTGCTTAGAGCGTCCGCCTCACTTCCGGAAGGTCGCGGGTTCGAGCCCCGGCCGGGTCATACCAAAAACTTTTTAAAAATTTCACATTTTGTCACGAACGGCCACGCACTTTTTTTTTTTACTAGCCGCGCACCATCACGAATGGTACCACGAGCTTTTCCCTCATTGGCACGTTACGATGAGTGCCATGGCGTAAACCGTTTTGCGTGCACGTGTAAAGGCACCTATAGATATCGACAGGTACACGGGCAGCAAAGATTTAAATCGTGGACAAATAGGCCTACACTTTACAATACCAGTG
>JZLH01S0471633.1:14562-28569 GCA_001188425.1 Eucidaris tribuloides
AATTTTAATCGAAGTAAATTAAATCGACGATTCATAAAATGTTTATTCAAATGTTGACCCGGGGTATGGGCATGCGGAATCGCCGAACAATCTGGCCACAAAACTGGTAGAGTGCTATTTTTTGACTGTCAGCCCCATTATCAGAAGTTGGGCATCTATAATTGTTTGAATGGCCAGTTTAGGATATTGTATTTTGATTTTCTCCGCCCTTTTCACTCAATGATACCAATCGTTGTTCATCATCATCATTATTTCATAATTTCACCATCATCATTTATTATCATCATGATTCATCATTGATTCATCATGATGCATCGTGATCATCACCCATCATGCATTTTCATCAATATTCATTGTCACTCACCCATCATCCTTCATTTCTCCTTCACCAATATATCATTGTAATTTTTACTGCCAATTTCCAGGCAAATCTGAAGGATTAACATATCTTCAAAGACTTATACGAAATAAATTTAGACATGTTAGAACTAAGTTCTTTATTTTTTCATATCAATACTTTTTTTCTATCAAATCACGTCGACAAACGGACCTTTGAAGTGGCAGCATCTTTATTTGACTATATGGTTTTCCTCTTGATCCTTCGTCATTGTTATCACCTATAAATTCCCGTATTTCGACTCTTTCCTGCCCGTCTTACTTTTCCCATCCACCATTCTCGTCCATCTCCGTTCCGGTTCCATTGTCCACCGTACATCAACTTAGGTTTACGCTTAAATCATTGTTAAAGTTACTTGTACACGTTTTGCCACACCAATTTCCGCCCTTCTGTATAATTTTTACACGCGTGTGTAACGATAATACACAAATTTTAAATTCTCTCTGCAAACCTTTCATTCATGAAAGTGATTGTGTAACATTGTGGTGGAGCTTCAAAATTAAAAAAAATTGTCAAACTTTGATATTCTGCAGCTACAAGGAGTGTTCAAAATGGTACAAAATAAGACAGCCTAGAATACAAAAAAGTTTGGATATAGTTACACTACAATGGCAAGTTATCGGCATGAATAAACAATTAAAAATCGGAGCGAGTTTTAATAGCCTAGGGTGATTACACAGTAAGTCTATGGGAGGAAATGGGCAAGTGAATCTTGCGTCAACTTTTACGATTTTCACTTTTTTAAAGCAACTTACATGATCATTTTGAAAATACAATTTTTTTCAGGGCTTCATTTTTAGACCTGATCAAAACACGTAGTAAGATGGGGAATCGATGTGGCTCTGAAAAAATTAAATTTTTTTTTTTCACTGGGGTAAATTCACGGTATTGCACCGGAAGAAATACCAAGTGGTTGGGACCGTGACGAGAAAAAGCATTTCAAATGAATAGAAAGATAGAATCTATTCTTTCTATTTATTTAAACAAATAGATAATCATTAATCATCAATCAATTAATTATTTTTAGTACGTAAGTAACGGATTAAGTCCAGTCAGCTACGTAAGTAAGTAAGTAAGTGTAAGTAAGTAAGTAAAGTAAGTAAGTAAACAAGTATCAATATAAAATGGAGCCACGGTAATACCTGATCGGTATAGAATTTTCACAATTTGGACAACTGGCGTTTGCAGCCATTTCTTTCGGTGTTTCAATAAAATTAAAAGTGTCGCTCACCGATTGAAACTAACACTCTGTAAAATTGTGCGTTGGCTGAAATTCTGAAGTAACGGACCAATTGATCGTGGGAAAGCTATTAAAAGGAATACATATCGATTCCATTAAGGTCTGATTATTTCTATCGATCATTAATCACACGATTGAGTTGATACAATGGCTATTCGATGATGTATTTCTGTTAACTGAATCTGGTGGGATGTGGTAACGTTTCATTGCCGCTAGCAAGTGAAAATATGATTCAAACAAATAGAGAGCAATAAGGAAAAGAGTACAAACGGACAAGCAAATAGAATTTATCTGAGAATTTCTTTCAGCTTCAGATTTACTAAATACATGTAACGAACACAATTTAGGCGACTGGAGGAGGAGCGAAGATAGATAAAAGTTAGAAGATTATAAGAAAAATGAAAAAGGCGAAAAAGAAAAAGAAGAAGACAGGAAGAAAAGTGAAAGAGGAGAGTAGAAGAAGAGAAGAGAAGAGAAAGAAGAATGAGAAGAGGAGAGGAGGAAGAAGCTTGAAGAAGAGAAAGAAGAAGAAGGCAGAAGTTGAGTGTAAGAAGAAAGAAGAAGAAGAAAGAAGAAAAACAGTAGGAGAAGAAGAATTAATGAAGAGAAGAAATGAGATAATGAACAAGGGGAGAAGGAGGTAGAATCAAAGAAAGTTGTTAGAGAAGGAATGAAGGGGGTGGTAAAATATAGTGTATGGTTTTGACGATAAGATTGATGATATGATGATATGATTGATGATTGATGATGATAACTCCTCGTCCTCCTCCTTACTACTATACTTTGTAAAAATCTACTTGTGATATTTGTGCTTCGTTTGGCTACGATGTTGATTAGATAATATGCACTTTGAAGTATTAAAATAAACTGCTTACTTTACATACATCTACATCAGAACATGTTACCAACTAACTTTTTATAATCATGATAATGACAAGTACAATGGTTACGTATTGAAGTATTTAAGCACCGCGTTTTCGTTTTTTAAATCCATATTTGAAAGCTTTTTTTTAGTTCTTCGTCTCAAATAGTTAATGAAACTTTTATAACCCACGGCCAATGCCTACCTCTAATCGAAAGTAAATTAATCTTAAGCAATTAAAAATCGGTACAGAATCATAAATGTTATCTCAAATGTGACGGGGGTTAATTCGGATGCGGAACTCGCGAACATTCTGGCCACAAAGCGGAGTCATTTTTTGACTGTCAGCCATTTATCAGAAAGTTGGGTACTATAATTTGTTGATGCCAGTTTAGGTATATTTGTATTTGATTTCTCCGCCCTTTTCACTCAATTAATACCATCGTTGTTCATCATCATCATCATCAGTTATCATAATCACCATACATTATTTCATCATTGATCATTCATGATCAATCATGATCATCGTGATCATCACCCATATCATTTTCATCATTCTATCCATTGTTCATACACCATCATCCTCATTTTATCCTCACAATATCTATTCATTGTAATTTACTGCAATTTTGCAGCGCACATCTGCAATGGTAAAACATATCTTTCAAGATTACACCGAAATTAAATTTAGCAACATGTTAGAAATAAGTTCTTTATTCTTTATTTCATATCTCAATACTTTATCTAAGATCCAAGACACACTTGAGTGGCAGCATCTTTATTTGGACTATATGTTCCTCTGTTGATCCTCGTCATTTGTTATTTCACCTTAAAATTCCACGTATCGGACCTCTTTCCTGCCCGTCTTCACTTTTCCATCACCATCTCGCCTCCTCCGTCGTTCCATATGTCCACCGTACACAACTTAGTTACGCTAAAAATCCATTGTAAAGTTACTTGACATCCGTTTACCACACTAATCCGCTTCTTGTATATTTTGTTACACGCGTTGTGTAACACAATACACCAAAATTTTTTTTTTTTAAAATTTTTTCTTTCTCTGCAAACCATTTCATTCATTAAAGTGATAGGCTAACATTTGGAGCTTCAAAAAAATAAAAAAAATTGAGTCAAACCTTGATAGCTGAGTACAAGTAGGTGTTCAATGGACAATAAAACACCATATAGATACAAAAGTTTGGAAAAGTTATCACTGCAATGGCAAGTTTATGCATGAATAAACAATTAAAATCGGGGGGCGAGTTTTAATAGCCTACGGTGTACACACAGTAAGTCTATGGGAGGAAATTGGGGCAATAAATCTCTGTCAACTTGACGATTTTTTACTTTTTTAAAGCAACTTCCATTTTGAAATTACGAATTTTTTTTAGTGGCTTTCATTTTTAGACCTGATCAAAGACACTAGGTAGCAGGGGAATCATTGGCTCTTGATATTTTTTTTTACTGTCGGTAAATGTTAGCCATACCTTTAATATAAAAGATCAAGCATTTCTGTCCGTATTTTTTATCATTAATTTTGTTAATACAGAGGATTGAACAGCAAAATTATTTCTGGACAATACACAACTGTGCAAACACTTTTACTTTTGCTGTCCGTCTTTTTATCTTTTGGCTTGTCCGTCTATTCAAGCCTTGCTGTAGAACGGCGGCCTCTGCATTCAAATGTGTAAATATAGTTTATTATTGTAAAGGAAGTTATTTCGTTCATATGCTTTGATATATTATGTAAATCTATCGTATCATTTCTGTTCATAAATGTATTGATTTACTATGTATTGTGTTAAATGTTTCTGAATATTCTATAATCTGAACTTTACTTATCAATGCTTATTGTTATATTTGTTCTGTTCTGAAAGAAAATACGAATGCAGAAAATAAAAATCTTATTCAAACTTTGCACAACAGTGCTTGTTTACCAATTACAGTGCTATTGAACATTACACAAATTTTACAGTTTCCTTCTCCTGATATCAGTCTTAATTTATAAAAACAGGTTTGGTTCCCATTTCGAAGAAGCTGTGTACAAGTTGCATCATTTCAATATCCGCTGTATCATTGATCTTTTTTTGCCCTATTTCCCGTTGTTGCTTATATCGGCATTATTCACATGTGGTTACAACAAAACACGGAAGATACCTGGGTATCGGAGTAACACCCATCTCTTTTAATATAATTACCTTTGTATGCTTTTGATCTATTTTCTCTTCATCACTCTGTTCAGCGCGAGAGTTTCGTTCACCATGCACTTTATTTGATTGTAGCAGATTGAAGAGTAAGTGATCTTGTAAGTGATCGTATGGGATTGTGGGAGAGAAACGGCAAGTTTGATTAGAGGGTGTATCTCCTTCACGAGAAAGTGGGAAATTCGTGTAAGGGTGTAAACATTATTTTTGAGGAAATGCAGAAACATTGAGTAAAATAGTCAGGTCAATATATGGTAGAGGTTTAGAGCTTAAGATTGTGGAGATTAATAAAATTGGCTAGAATTTTTGATTGCTCTGAAGTATGATTTTATGTGTTAATTATTAATCAATCAATCAATCAATCAATCAATCAATCAATCAATTGAATCAATCAATCAATCAAATCAATCAATCAATCCAATCAATCAATTCAATTCAATCCAATCAATCAATCAATGAATCAATCAATCAATCAATCCCCAATCAATCAATCAATCAGTCACGTCAATCAGTCAGCAATCAAACTCAATCAATCAATCAAATCAACATCAATCAATTCGATTAATCAGTCAATTCAAAAAAACATTTCAAATTAATCAATTATTTCATTTATTCAATAATTAGATCGATAAAGTCTGTCAACCAGCCAAAGACGACATATTTTTTGAATGATGATCGTCCTTGACTGACAAATTAATTTATTAATTGAAAATGATAAACCCGTACCCCGATGGGTGGTCCCCCCCCCCTCCCACACACACCACACACACACATTTCAAAATGGATTTGCGTCCATTGGCGTGTCTATGTTGGTCTACATGGCTCTCTTGACGTCTTCAGCTTCGTTTACAATTTCATCCTTGTTGCGGCACAAATTGTCGCCGCCTTTGGTCACAAATTGTCGCCGGCGAAACAAATCTGCTGATCGCTGGCGACAATTTGTGCCGTCATGGTTTGAGCAAATCCGGACACAGATTGGTCGTGCGGCGACAATTATGTGACGCTTCTTGCTGATCCTAATTTTTTTGCCTCACTGCGCGACAGTTGATGCCATTGAAAAAAATATCCTTTAGCGGCACAGTATTGTCGCCACCGTCACAAATTTCCGCACTCACTCACTGTTTCGTGTATGTATCTGTGTGTCAATTGTCCAGTGTTTGCTTGTGTGTTTAATTTGTGTACCACAAGGTAAGCTGTTGTTCTGCCTTGTGTCTGTGTTTTCTACGTGGTGGATGTGTCTGTTTTGTCGTGTCTCATGTGTCTGTAGTCTGTTTTATGGTCTGTGTGTATCTGCCTGTGTCTGTAATGTGTGTCAGCATTTGTCGTTGTTATGTGGTTTGTTTTATGTGAGTTTCTGGTACCTATTTGCTTTGTTTGTATTTTGCGGGTGTTTTTGTCATTTCTGTGGTGGCGACTTGTGTGTTTCGTCTGTGTTGTCTGTGTTTGAATGTGTCTGTGTGTGTTATGTCGTGTCTGTTGTCTGCTTGTTGTGTCTGTGTGATTGTGTGTTTGTCTGTAATCTGTTTGTGTGTCTGTTGTACCACGCTGCTTGTGGTCTGTGTGGTTTGTGTGTGCTCTGAATGGGTCTTTTCGTGTGTCTGTATGTGTTCTGTGTGTGTCTTATGTCTGATGTGTCTAGTCTATATGTGTTCTGTTGGTCTCTTTGTGTTGTGATCTGTGTGATTGTCTATGGTTTGGTAGTGTCTGTATGTTTGTCTTGTGTGTTAATTTGTGTTGTCTGTATTGTGTTCTGTATGTCTGTGTGGGGTATGTTGTCTGCTTGTGTGTATGTTATGCGTATATGTATTGTGCCTGTTGGTGTGTGTATGTTTGTTGTGTGTGTTTGTCTGTGTGTTTGCTTATTGTATGAATGTTCTATTGGCTGGTGTTCTCTGCATGTGTGCTGGTCCGTCTGTATGTGTTCTGTGTGTGTCTAATGTGTCTGTTAACGTGTGTCTGTTTGTGTTTTACTGTGTGTTGGTGTGTTTGTCTGTATGTGTCTGTGTGTCCTATTTGGTATGTCTGTGTGTGTGTGTATGTTGAATTGGTGTCTGGTTCCTGTTTCTTGTCTGTATGTGTCTGCCGTTAATTGTATTGCTGTCCTGTGTCGTATGTGTCTTTTTGTGTCTTATCTGATTTGTGGTTGTCTGTGTGTTTTTGTGTTCTTGTCTGGGTATGTGTGTCTGTATGTCTCCTGTGTTTGTGTTGTGGCCTGTGTGATTGTCTGTGTTTGTGTGTCTGTATGTTTCTCTTTTCTGTAAGTATCGGTGTGTCTGTATCTTTATTTTTGTTTCTCCGATTGTGTGTCTGTATCGGTGTATGGTCTGTGTCTGCTATGTATGACTGTCGTTGTGTGTGTCTGATATGGGTCTGATTTGGCTGCGTCTGTATGTGTTCTGCTGTGTGTCTATTCTGCACAACCTGTGTTCTAGTCTGTATGTGTCTGTTGTCTCTTTTGTGTGTAGTTTGTGTGTTTGTCTATGTGTTTGTGTGTCTGTATGTTGTCTGTGGTGGTCTTTTGTGTTTCTGTATTGTCTGTGTGGGTATGTGTCTGTGTGTGTATGTAATGCGCGCTAGTGTATGTGCCTGTGTCGTGTATCTTGTTTTTTGTATGTCTTTGTGTTTGTCTGTGTGTCGTCTGTTTGTATGAATGTGTGTATTTGTGTCTCTGCATGTTGGTCTGGCGTCTGTTATGTGTCTGTTGTGTCTGTTGTCTGTTTGTGTAACTGTGTGTTGTGTTGTTTGTCTGTATGTGTCTGTTGCTGTCTAGTAAGAAATAATGTATTGATGATTAACTGTGTGATTATGATAGTGTTTGTCTAGTAAAAAACTTGTCTGTGTGTCTATTTTATTGTCTTGTTGTTTTGTAGTATGCTGAATGTGTCCTTTCCTGTTTTTGTCTGTACGTTGTTCTTGCGTAATGTATGTGTCTTGTGTCTATGGTCTTTTTGTGTCTTATCTGTTTCTGTGATAGATCTGTGTGTTTTGTGTTTTGTCCTGTTTGTGTGTCTGTATGTCTGTGTGTTTGTGTGTGTCTGTGTGATTGTCTGTTTTGTGGTTCTGTATGTTCTTTTGTCTGTACAGTGTCGGTCGTGTCTGTATTTATTCTGTTCTGTTATGTGTGTCTGTATCGTGATATGTTTTGTCTGTATTGTATTTGACGCTCGTGTTTTCGTGTCGTGTCTGAATGGGTCTGTTTTGTGCGCTCTGTATTGTGTTTGTGTGTTCTATGGGTCTGCATGTGTCTAGTCTGTATGTGTCTGTTGTCTGTGTGTGTGTGTTTGTGTGTTTGTCTATGTGTTTTGTGTGTCTATTGCTATTGTTTGATTCTGTGTTCTAATCTGTGTAGTCTGTTTTGTGTCTGTCATGTCTCTGTGTGGGTATGTGGTCTCGTGTGGTATGTATGCGCCTTTATTGTATGTGCCTGTGTGTCTGTGTGGTGTATGTTTTGTTATGTCTGTGTGGTTTGTCTGATGTGTCTGTTTGTATGAAATGTCTATTCTGTGTCTCTGCATATGTCCTGTCCGTCTGTATGTGTCTGTGATGTGTCTATTGTCTGTGTCTGTTTTGTTGTTTACTGTGTGTTGCTGTGTTTGCTGTATGATTGTCTGTGTGGATGTCTATTTTTATTGTCTGTGTGTTTGTGTATGTCTGAATGTGTCTTGTTCGTGTGTCTGTTTCTGTATGTTGTCTGCGTATGTATGTGTCTGTGTCTATGTGTCTTTTTGTGTCTTATCTGTTGTGTGTCTGTGTGTTTTTGTGTTTTGTCTGTATTGTGTGTAATGTGTGTCTGTTGTATTGTCTCTGTGTTTGTGGGATTGTTTTGGTGTTTGTCTGTGTTTGTGGTCTGTGTATGTTTCTTGTGTCATTGTAAGTGTACCGTGTCTGTATCTATTGTTCTTGCTTTTGCTGTGTCTGTGTGTTTGTGTTTGTCGTGTGAGTCTGTGTGTCTGTTTGTCTTCTGTATGTGGTTTGTGATGTTCCATGTGTGTGTGTGTCTGTCTGTTATGTGCGTGTTTGGTGGATCTGTAAGTGTTTGTATGTGTGTATAATTGTGTGTCTGTGGTTAGTGTCTGTTGTGGTATGTTTGTTTGTGTGTGAGTGTGAGTTGTGTGTATGTGTGCGTTGTGTGTGTATATATGCGTCTATTTGAATGATGTGCCTGATGTGTCAGAAAGTTATGTTTGTTTGGTGTGGTCTGTCTGTGTGTCTGTGTGTATTGAATGTTGTGTTTGTGTCTCTGTATTGTGTCTGTGTGTTTGTCTTTGCAAATGTCTTGCGTGTATGTGTGCATCTCTGTGGAACTGCATGGTTGTATGTCTGTGTGTGCTTGTCATGTGTGCGTATGGCTGTGTAATCTGTTTTTGCTGTTTGTGTGTGTGTAACTTGGTAGTTTTTGGTGTGGTGTCAGAAAGAGGATGTTAACAGGTTTATGGTGTGTATCTTGGATATCTGTAAGTGTCTGTGTTAGTGTATGCGGTTCGTGAGTGTCAGGCAGACACAACAGACACACAAACCACAAAGATTAACAGCATTAAAAACAGACCGGACAGACACAAACATACACAAACACACAGAAACATTAAGCCACACAAATAAGACACGCACAGGACCCACAAATTCACAGCACTGACAAACACACATAACATACCACATTACGGACACACAGAGACTACATGACACAATTACAGACACACAGACCATATGGTCACACACAAACCAGAACTGGATTTAACATACAAGACGCACAAACAGAGAGTACAGACACCTACGAACAGGACACATTTACCGGCACATACAAGCACACAGACAAACACACAGATGCACCACAAACAAAACAACAATACATACAAAACAGACGCACAGACTCACACCAAATACAGACATATATTGACACACATGTAGAACACACAGAGACACACTTTACATACCGTACACACAGCAAACATATACAGACACACAGATACATACACACACAGGACACATAATCACAGACACACAATTAGGGACCACAAAACATACGCAGGTACCACAAAACATACATCAGATCAGACACACACACAGGCACAGATACACTCACAGACTAAACACACAAAACAACACACACAGACAACACAGACAGGAAAGGCACTTACAAACAAATATGAAATTTACAGACCACACAAAAACAACATACACACACAAACACATCAGAAATTACAAACAGACACACAGACACATACAGACACATTGACACAATGACACACGCAGAACAGACACATGCAGACACCACAGACCAGGACACATATACAACACAGACCACACACAAACAGAAAAACATACAGACAAACAGAGCAGACACACGATAGACAACACACATTACAACAAAACCGACACACAGCTCTAAAGCACACCAAACAGACACTAGAACTGGACAGACACATCAGACACATACAGAACACAAAACACATAGACAAACATACAGACACATACTAGACAACGACAGAAACATATAGGGACACACATACACATACCAGAACACAACAAACAGACATACAACCACAGAACGCACACAAACACACACAGCACGAACACACAGGAACCATAGACCACAACACACACAGAGACACAGACACACATACAGACACAAATAGACACACAAACAGACCACAGTACATACACAGACACACACCTGACAAACAAAAAGACAGCATAATAGAACACAAGGAGGGCACATAAGCCAGGACACACAGACACATACAGCACATACAGACACATACAGACGGGACAACACACACAGCCAATACAGGACCAAAAGATAAACAGGGCACATACAGACACGCAGACAAAAGTGGATTTACCACATGTACACACACAGAACACATACAGACACACAGGCGACACACATACACATCAAATAGACACATGCTCAACCCAAAAGACCCACACACAGACAGAACAGTAACGCACAGGACACATAAACACATAGGGAATATAGACACACACAGGACAAACATTAACAGGACCCATATAGACACGCAGGACAAAATTGCAGACAGACACACATCACATAAAAGACACACAAACAGACACCACAGACACACACAGACACAAAATAGGCACCAACAAAGAACTAACAATACAGATGCACAGAGATACAAGACCCAGACACCACACTGACAAACATACCAGGACACGGACAGACACAGACACATACAGACACACACACATACGTACATACCAGACAACAATACAGGTACACACAACAGACCATTGCATAACACCTCAACCACACAGCAGCATCAGTGACATACACCCCATACCCACAAACAATTAAATGTGATTTGGGATCATGGTGGCGACAATTTGGTGCCTGTCAAGTCCAGGGACAAATTGTCGCCCGCGACAATCTGTGCCGGTGGCGACATTTGTGCCCGTCAGGTTTTTCACAAATCGTTCACAAATTGTCGTCGGCGACAATTTTGTGACGCGGCGGAACAATTTTGTGCCGCAACAATCCTTTTTGCTGTTTTCCTTATGGATGGCTTATTTAAACCGATTAACAAGACATCCATTCATGTCACTACACTTGTCATCGTCAATCTTTCCTTTCACAAATTTGCAGAGGAACACTCCCCACCAAATTTACCCCTTAGAAATTTTTTTTGAACAGCTATTCCGATATAATACTGACCAACTCCGCGGGACTTACGATTGCCTTCGTTAAGTGAACCATAGGTTCATCCCTCGTTCAATCAACTTTGTTCTGAAAAATGGTTTATTAATTAGTCACGCAATACGTCTTCCCGTTTTTCGGTTTATTTCGGTGGCGTATTTTTTATATATTATATTTTCAATTTAGGAGAACTGTATATTAACTTTGATGGCTTTTAGGATCTTTTGGAGAAAGTGATGCATTCAACTTCAAACACACGTTGTAATTTTTTTAAATGTATTGACGGAGATAAAATATTTGTGTACAAAACTGTATCATAAACATTAAACGTTTGTAACAACGTAAAGTTTGTCATATGATATTGTGAATTTCTTTCTAAAAATATAATTGGATTTGTTGAAATTTATGTTGATTTGGCATTAATTATATAATTATTTATAATTATATATATATAGTTTCCCAAACTTCACACACAAAAGAAATACTGAAAAAAAATCAAATTATTCAGAAAAATATCCAACGTAAACCTACAGAACTATTGAGGGCTGATCCTCTACTATGCAAAAGTGAATAACAAGCTTAACTACTACCTTTATTTTATTTTTGCCGTACTAACTGCAAGGATACAATTTCTGGCTCAAAATAGATTTAATTATTCGATTTTATGTCATGCAGAATGCATTACATTCAAAGCAATGTATTCGGTAACCAATTAGGGGTAAATGACTCCCCTATCTAACGCGTGTAATGTAATTATGATTTCAAGTCTTGTAGTTCGCTTTAATAAATGGATATTATTCTCTTCCGGAACCCGGATAGTTTTCATTAATTTACGATTCATATACTGTGTTGATTTTAAAGGGTGATGGGAATATTGAAAGCAGTCAGTTCCCACTCCTCAATTTAGGATGCAACGCTCTCATAATCAATTACATATTATATATTATGTTATAAAGTATGTATTATGCATTATATATTATTTATTATATAATTATATTATATTATATTATATTATATTATATTATATCATATTATATTATATTATATTATATTATATTATATTATATTATATTATATTATATTATATTATATTATATTATATTATATTATATTATATTATATACATTATATATTATTATATCATATATTAAAGTTGTGACTATCAAAATGTAGTAGTAAAACATTCCTCCTTTCCTCTAGATTATTACCAGAAAATGCTGTGAGGGTGAAATTTGTTGGGTCGCTTTATACGGGATCAAATTCTATCAGGGCTATAGATGATATTCTGGCAAATTAATACTTGTTTCTCCTCAAATTAACAAATTATATGACAAGTCATTCTAGCATGAATATGCACTCTACCAAATGTATTATATTGGTATATGTTTCAAATAATTTGGTTCTTCGGGCATTGAGACTTTTCCCAATTATTTTCACCCTTTAACTGAGGCATTTGCATTCCAATTAAACAATTTAAGGAATAACGACGATGCTATATGTGATATGTAGGTCGCATTAATGACTTCCAGTACCATCCTCATTTGCCGTTTTAGACATTGCTTCAATTACCCACCATCAACCACCAACGCTCCTTACTGCACAATCACTAGTCTTGTTCTATTGGCAATTAAGGATTATTGGCCTTAAAGGTATTGGCTAACATTTACCACAGTTGAAAAATCTGAGCCACATGATTCCCCATGCTACCAGTGTCTTTGATGAGGTCTAAAAATGAAGCCCTGAAAAAATTGTATTTCAAAATGTTTATTTAGTGCTTTAAAAAAAGTGAAAATCGTAAGTTGACCAGATTCACTTGCACATTTCCTCCCATAGACCTAGGCTATTAATCGGTGTTAACTCTATGGGATTTTCAGAATCTCGTAGGCAACGGGTTAAAACTCACCCCGAGTTTTGTTTATTCATGCATAACTTGCCATTGGCAGTGTAACTTTCCAAACTTTTGTATTCTAAGGTGTTTAATTGTCCATTTGAACACTACTATGTAGCTCAGATATCAAAGTTTGACAATTTTTTTAAATTGAAGCTCTACAATGTTATCCTATCACTTTAACATTATTATTTTGGCAAGTTGAAAAGCCACTTTGCCGGGTGCCATCTATTTCATGAATGCCATTTTATACGTCAATGCGGAATACCGACAGTGTAACGCCGTCACATAATTATTTCGATTGTTTACCTTAAATTAAAATCGTTGGCATCTATTCAAGTGATAGGCTAACATTGTGGAGCTTCAATTGAAAAAAAGTCAAACTTTGATATCTGATTTACATAGTAGTGTTCAAATGGACACATAAACACCCTAGAATACAAAAGCTTGGAAAGTTATGCTGCCAATGGCAAGGTATGCATGATTAAACAATTTCTACTCTGGTGGATGATAAAATAGCCTACATCTGCACACAGTAAGTTTATGGCAGAAAATGGGAAGGTGAATCCGGTCAATTTAAATGATTGTCGATTTTCACTTTTTTAAAGCATTTAAAGGCAAGGTTCACCCTGCCGTCAAGTTGGTTTAAATAAAAGCAGAATAATGAGAGAAACATATTAGTGAAAGTTTGGCGAAAATCCACCAAAGAATAACAAAGTTATGAAGGTTCAAAGTTTCAATTTTGTGACGTCACATGCGAG
>JZLH01S0471648.1:0-15890 GCA_001188425.1 Eucidaris tribuloides
CAGATCGAATGGGGCTCGGTTTGTCTCTGCCAGGGTGGAAACAAATCATACAAAAAAGAGGGGTAGACAAGATAGGGCGAACCAAGAGAATTCTTGAACGTTGACTATATATGATAAGTTAAAACTTCTGGATATAATTATTATGGAGAGTAAAATTAGGCCTAGGCTAATCTCATACGATATTGTTTGGGCTACGGCTCGTATGGCCCCTAAGAGGGAATACTTAGAGTTTGAGGCTCATCCTGAGCCTAATAAGGCATAAACTGAGAGTCTAGAGATGCCTATAATTAGTAGGAGGGAGAGTTGAAGGTTAATAGTAGGTGTCTTTACAGGCATAAATCTTCAAAGAGTTAGTGCCAAAAATATAAATAAGACAGGGGAAAAAAAGAATAGGTAAGGGGAGGCGGTGGATGGCTTTAATGTTTCCTTGATAAACAGCTTTAATCCGTCTGCGAATGGTTGTAGGAGCCCGTAAGGTCCTACTACATTAGGTCCCTTGCGAAATTGCATGTAGCCTAGAACCTTTCGCTCTACCAGGGTTAGAAAGGCAACTGCCAGCAAAACAGGGACTAAAAAGGAAAGGAATTCTATTGTCTTGAAAATTATGACCATTAGCTGAAAAAAGGGGTCGAACCTTTGGTTGGAAGGTCTTAGGCCTTCTGCATTAACCACTTTGCTATTCCAGCTTACTCTATCTTAGGTTTTCGCTAAGACCTTCTGATTGGAAGTCAAAAATACTGTTGTACTCATAGAGTAGTAAGAAGAGGAGTTTAACCTCTGTTTATGGGTTTACAATCCACCACTTGTCTCTCAGTCACCTTACTCTAGAAGTCTAGTTAAAATTATAACTTTGGGTTGTCAGGCCAAAATTACTGGTTAGATTCCAGTGTCTTCTGGTGTTAAAGTAGAGGGAGGTCTCTATCCTTCCATTTTCAGGGTATGAGCCTGAAAGCTTGATGTTAGCTTACTCTACTGTTTAATTATATATGTATCAAGATATAGCTAGTTAGGAAGCCCCTCTTTTACACGGAGTTGACATCTGTGCAATTCAGATTATCTTGAAGCTTTGGCAGATAACTATTCTGCGTCTCAGGATTTGCAATCCAAAATGTTAAATTACACTACAAAGCCCAAGGACTAAGAAGGTTTCATTCTTATTAAAAGCTTTGAAGGCTATCAGTTTGTTTAACTTAAGTCCTTTTGTGTGGTTTTAGTTTAATTAAAAATATTTGCTTTGCAAGCAAAGGCTTTAGGTTAAAATCCTAGAAACTACAGCTGAAAGGGGGAGTTGAACCTCCGATGGAAGATCCTAAATCTTTTGCATTAACCACTTTGCTATTCCAGCCTGGGAAGGTAGGTTTTTATCCTACTGTCTCTTGGTTAACGGCCAAGTGCCTTTTCATTTAGCTACAACCCACATAAAGGGTAGTTTAATAGGAAAAACAAAGAACTTTGACTTCTTAGTAGCGAGTTCAATTCTCGCCTCTTTAATTTCAGGAAAATAAGATTTACACTTATACCGGTAACTCCCAAAGCGACTGTTCTGCATTAAACTATTTCCTGATTTGTTATCTACATATATATTGTGAACTCCCCCCCCCCCCCCCCCCCCACTACCTGAAAAGGAGAATACTATCCACCCGAACGACGCTAGGAGAGAGGGGGGGCATAAAGTTATGATGGGTTAATTGTTTTTCTGTCTCTAAGCCCTAAGAGGGATTTTAACCTTCTTCGCTGGTTTACAAGACCAGGTGCTGAGACTATTAGCTTTTAAGGCAGAGCTCCTATTGAGATTCTAACTCAAACTTAGAGCGTGAAAAGCTCTTGTTGTAATTCAACTATAGGGGCTTTGTTTTCCAGGCGCATCTTCCGATACGTCTACTGTGTTACGACTTTTCTCCCCTTGCTATAGCTGTTCTGCTAGGCGAGAGTGACGGGCGATGTGTACGCATCCCAGAGCTGACTTCAGTATTACTTTCTTATAATACTTACTGCTGAATCCAGTTTCAAGAGGAAGTTTTCATTCCCCTTTTCACAGGCTGTTGGAGTGACTTTGTAGCTCACCAGTTCCCAACCCATAAGCTGCACCTTGATCTGACGTTAAGACTGGGCGTCTTTGTGTGAACTTTCTTGAGAAGTAGGCTTACGACGATGGTATACAAGCTGTAATTTACTAGGGCTGGTGAGGTGTATCGTGGGTTATCGATTCAACGGCAAGCTCCTCCAGGTAGGTTTGGGAAACCGCCAAGTCCTTTGAGTTTTAAGCGTGTGGCTTGTAGTTCTCTGGTGATTTTATTGGTTTACGGCTAAGTATAACAGGGTATCTAATCCTGGTTTAGGCCTTAGCTTTCGCGAGGTAAATAAAACACTATATTGATTCTAGGAAATTTTCTCAAGATTAGCTTTTTACCGCTTGGTTGAGACTATAATCAAAGTGTAAGGTCTCCTGGTCGCTCTTTTTACCGTTAGTTTTTAGCTTTAGGGTGTACGTATAACCGCGGTGGCTGGCACGTACTTTACCCCCTAATTTTTCTTAACTAGATCTAGATGTCTCTAATTGTCTAAGGTTTAGCACTGCAGATGTGGTAGTATTTACTTGGCGTCTTAGGCTGGTAGTGTTGTGCCTGATGCTTCTAGTACGCTACTGATTCTTTCTTTATAGGGAGGAGAAGGGTAGCGGGTTATACTTCACTGGTTTGTTAGTTCAGCTTGCATGTGGCAGTTTTAAAAAAGTTAAGATAGGGACTAGGACCAAATCGGCTGCTAAGGGAGGGACTTTAACCCCCTTTGGAGCATTTTCAGTGCTTTGCTTTTGACTGTTAAGCTACCTTTGCTTATGTAAAGATTACCTTTTTCTCTATTGTTGAGACCAAGGGAAATAAGATTAGAAAGATCCTAAAATACGTTATGGAAGCTATTTGTCCAATAATTATGAATGGATATTCTACAGGTTGTCTTCCTATTCAAGTTAGTATGATGAACGTGGCGATTAGCATTCAAAACATTATCTGGGAGAGAGGGCGAAAGGCGGATGAGTCTTTCTTTGATGTGTGTAGGAAGGGCATCAGGAATCAAACCAGAATTGAGGCTAGCAGGGCTATTACTCCTCCTAACTTTTTGGGGATTGATCGTAGGATTGCGTATGCAAATAAAAAGTACCACTCTGGTTGAATATGTGGGGGGGTTACTAGCGGGTTAGCTGGAATAAAGTTTTCTGGGTCTTTTAATGCTCCTGGAAATAAGAATGCCAAGGTGAATAATATTGAGATTAAAGCAATAAAGCCTACTGTGTCCTTGGTGGTGTAGTATATGTGGAAGGGAGACTTGTCGTAGTTTCTTTTTATCCCTATGGGGTTTTTGGCTCCACTTTTGTGGAGAAACAGAAGGTGGATAATAGCTAGAGCTGCAATTATAAAGGGGAAAAGAAAATGGAAGGCAAAGAACCGGGTAAGAGTAGCTTTGTCTACTGAAAATCCTCCCCAGAGTCATTGAACTATAGTCGTTCCTATATATGGGACGGCAGAGACTAAATTTGTAATTACTGTTGCTCCTCAAAAGGACATTTGTCCTCACGGAAGTACATATCCCATAAAGGCAGTTAACATTGTAAGGAGAAAAAGTACAACCCCAACTTTTCACGTTTCCACCTTTTTATAAGAACCATAGTATAGTCCTCGTCCAATGTGGCAGTATAAGCAAATAAAAAATAGGGAAGCTCCTTTGGCATGAATGTTTCGTAATAGTCATCCATAATTTACGTCTCGGCAAATATGTCTAACTGAGGAGAAGGCTAGAGAGATGTCTGCCGTGTAGTGCATTGCTAGGAATAACCCTGTGAGTATTTGCACTATTAGGCATAGTCCCAGTAATGAGCCAAAATTTCATCATATTGATAGGTTAGAGGGGAGAGGGAGGTCAACAAAGGTTCCATTTAGTATTCGGAAGATTGGATGTTCCTTTCGAATCGGGCTTGTCATAATTTTCTTAGGTACATATGTAATGATAGTCTACTTCTTTTTAGTGTTAATGTTAGCTGGAAGAACTCTAGTCTTTTATAGGTTATCTCCTTATTACTCGGCACTAGGTCTCGTTATAGTTGCAGTTTCTGGTTGCGTTGTTCTTGGTATCCTTGGTGGGGCGTTTGTTGCTCTTATTCTGTTATTAATTTATATGGGAGGGATGTTGGTGGTGTTTGCCTACTCTAGTGCTTTGTCAGCGGAACGTTTCCCCATGGTTAGTAATTTAAGTGAGATTCTGGGGTTATCTTTGTTCTTTTCATCCTGGGTGTTTGTTTCCTTTGACAACTTTCAAGACTTCTTTTTTTCAGCGGGAAAAATTGTTAAAAATGTTGGTTTAGGGGGGAGAAGAACCTTCTATGGGGTAGGGGGTGTATTAGTTCTTTTGGGTGTTTATTTTGTTGGTTGCGTTAGTTGCTGCTTTAATAATTTCTCGCGGGGCAGAGGCTAGGGTTTTACGTGCTTTGTAGCTTTTTTGTCTGTTATGGTGTGATAATAAACAAAAGTACAATTATGGTTGCTATGGTTACTAGTGAGGAAATTACGTATTGCTTTATTAAGCCCCTTTGTGTGGTTTGATTAGTTTGTGAGGCTTCAGTGAATATGGCTCCGGCTCCTTGTGCTCCTATCTGCTCTTGTCATCCTCGATCTAGAGTTCGAGATGAAAGAAATAGGGAGGATATGAAGGAAGTTAAGATGGAGAGAGAGTGGAAGATGTCAACATAGAATCAATGGAAGGTAAATGTTTCGTGCCCCTTCTTTTTTAATATAGAAGTAACTAGGTAAGATAGTGAAACTATTAGGAAAAATGTTCCTGTAATTGTTACTATCAGAGGGAGGCTCTTTGAGAAACTAGGTAGTACAAATGATCTGGTGGTAAATATAAAGTTGGAGAAAAATCAGCCTCTAATTATTGTACCTAATCCCAATCGTAATAGGGCTTTTGATAGGTTTGTTTTCTCCTCTTTTATGGGGGAAAAGGCTTTAATTGAGGGATTTGTGAAGAAACAGAAGTAGACTATTCGGAAGCTGTAGGCTGCGGTTAGTAAGGTGGCAATTAAGGCCAATAGGAGCCCAAGGAAGTTTAAAAAGCCTGCTCTTGCAGTCTCTAGGATTAGGTCCTTTGAGTAGAATCCTGCGAGGAATGGGATTCCCATTAGGGCTAAGCTTCCTAGGGCTAGGCAAGAAGAGGTGATGGGTAGTAAGGAGCTGAGCCCTCTCATCTTCCGAAGGTCCTGTTCGTCTCTCAATCTGTGGATAACTCTACCTGAACACAGAAAGAGCATTGCCTTGAAAAAGGCGTGAGTACAAATGTGGAAGAAGGCAAATAGAGGTTGGCATAGTCCTAAAGCTGTTACCATTAGGCCTAGTTGTCTTGTTGTTGAGTAAGCAACTATCTTCTTTATATCGTGTTGGGAGATGGCTGTGGTAGCGGCGAATAAGGCCGTTGTTCCTCCTAAGAGGAGTACTACAGTCTGAAATTTTGGTCTTAGGCTTAGGAGGTCCCTAGTTCGTATTAAAAGGAATACTCCCGCTACGACCATTGTTGAGCTGTGCAGTAGGGCTGAGACTGGAGTAGGGCCCTCCATGGCTGCTGGAAGTCAGGGGTGGAGGCCAAATTGTGCCGACTTTCCTGCGGCGGCTAAGATTAGTCCAAAGAGCATAAATGGTAGGAGGTTAGAATTTCCTGTCCATGGGAAGCTCAAAATTTCGGTTAGGTTTCATGAGTTTGTTAGTAGAATTGATAGGGCCATAAAAGTTATTAGTCCGATGTCTCCTATTCGTTTGTATATTACTGCTTCCAGGGCAGACCTTTTGGCGTCGTTCCGGGTAATTCATCAGCTGATGAGGAGAAATGATAGGAATCCTACTCCTTCTCATCCCAAGAAAATAAGGAATAGTCTTTTTGAGCAAGTCAATATAAGCATTTTTAGCAAGAAAATGGTGAGTAGGCGAAAGAATGCGGTGGCTTTAGGGTCTGTTTCCATATAGTAGTAAGAAAATTCCATGATTGATCAGGTTACGTAAAGTGCTACAGTTAGAAAGATTAAAAAGTACTTGTCGTACAGAAAGTTTAGGGAGACTTTAGCTGCCGTTTTAAACAGTCAAATAGATAGCACTATTTTTGTTGCTTGAAAGTCTAGGTAAGTAAATAAAGAAATTGAAAGGACAGAAAGTAAGGTTAGAAACTTTAGTACTTTTATGACGAAAGGCCCACTTTTGTATGTGATTATGGTATTTTGTTTAGTCGTTGATATTGTCACTCCAGCAGTTCTTGATGAGATAGGGTTTGTCTTTCCTTTGTTTATGTAGTTCTTGGAGAAGAAGAATATTCTGGTTAATAGGATTAAAACAATTCTAAGTTTTATAGAGGATAAGGTAATTGTTGGGTTTAAAACCATCGAAATCTCTACGGGGTTGAACCGCAGACTTCTTGGACTTAGCAGGACCAGAGTAAACCGATAGATTTCGGACTTAAGGCCAGGGTTTAACTGGCGTCTTCAGTGCCACAAACTGATATTTAAGCAAAACTTCTTTAGTCAGGTAATTAGTCTTGAGGTTGGGTTTATTATAATTAAGATTAGGGGGGTAGTATGTAGTAGGATTAGTAGGTGTTCTCGGGTTAATGATTGAGGTGTTTTTGTAAGGAATGGTGAGGTTCTTTTTTTCTGAGAGATTTGGAAGACTAGAAGGGAGTAGATAGCACCAAACACAGTGGCTAGCCCTACTATTGGGAATAGTCATATGGACCATTTTATTAGGGAGGATAAAATGAGAATCTCTCCAATTAATTTGGGTGAAGGAGGGAGACCTAGGTTAGCTGCACACATCAATAGCCACCATATGGTACTTAGAGGGAGGACCAGCTTAAATCCACGGGTAATGGCTAGTGTTCGAGTCCTTTTTCGTTCGTAAACCGTTTTGGCTAAACAAAATAGGGCTGAGGAAACCAGTCCATGTGCTATCATCAACATTAGGGCCCCTTTTAATCCTCAGGTTGTTTGGGAAAATATTCCTGCTGCCACTATTCTCATGTGTCCTACTGAAGAATAAGCGATTAAAGCCTTCAGGTCCGTCTGTCGTATACATATTATCCTAGTTATTAGGGCGCCTCATGCGCAAAACACGGTAAGTACTAGTGTTATTAGATAAAGGGATCTGGTTGAAAATATAGTTATTAGTCGTAGCAATCCGTATCCTCCTAACTTTAGTAGGATTGCTGCAAGAATCATTGAGCCTGCTACTGGGGCTTCAACGTGAGCCTTTGGTAGCCAGAGGTGAAAACCGTAAATGGGCATCTTTACCAGAAATGCTATTATTGATAGGGCTCACCAGATTCTTAGGGTGTCTAGTGGGAGCTCTTTTCCTCAAATTAGCTCTATTTTTGGTATTGAGAGTGAAGACATTTTTCTGTAAAAGAATATTAATCTTATCAGTAGAGGGAGGGAGCCGAATAGGGTGTAAAATATAAAATAAAGTCCCGCTTGAAATCGCTCCATTTGAGCTCCCCATCGTGTTATTAGAATAAGGGTTGGGATCAGTGTGGTTTCAAACGCTACGTAAAATAGAATTAGTTCTAAGGATGCAAAGGTGATAATCAAGGCGGTGGTAATAATAATAATTAGTAGGATAAATGTTCGTTGTTTGGTTGAAGGGTTCTTTTTAGTGTGTCCCTTCCTGGCTAGGAGAGCCAGTGGGGCTAGTCAACAGCTTAGAACTGCTAGAGGGGTGGAAATTGAGTCTAAGGCTAGAATTCTAGAAAGGGTATGCCATCTCCTTGCTCAGTGGTTTTTTATCAAGAATAGAGAAAAAAAGGAAAGAACTACTGTTTGGATGGTTATGGTTGCTCAAAGCTTTTTCGGGGGGGTGATTATAGTTGTTAGCATTATCCCTAGGGTTATAAAGATCAAGGTTATCATTTATATAAACGCTTATTTGGCTCACTCTAGTCCTCCTTTTATCCACTCAAAAGCTAGTCCTAGGGCTAGTATTATCATAAAGACAGAGGAAATTAATAAGAAGGGTTCCATGCTTGCTAGGGTTTGGGCAGTAGGAAGGGGGAATAATAGAGCTATTTCTAGATCAAATAGGAGAAATAGTATTGCGACTAAAAAAAATCGAAAGGAGAAGGGTAGTCGTGCTGATTTCAATGGGTCGAATCCACACTCATATGGAGATCTCTTTTCTTTATCTTTTCTTCGTTTTGGTAGAATCTGCCCAGCTATTGCTAGGACTAATGAGATACCTATTATCAGGGATAGTATTATGAACAGTGAGGTCATTATTTATATATGAGATGGAGAAATGGCAGAAAGGAATGCGTTCGGCTTGAAACCGATCGATAGAGGTTTAATTCCTCTTTTCTCTTATGATCCTCATCAGTATATGCAAACATATAAGAAAAGCCATACGACGTCTACGAAGTGTCAGTATCAGGCCGCAGCTTCGAATCCGAAGTGGTGATGCGCTGAGAAATGGAAGTTAACTAGGCGAAAGAAGCAAACTAGCAAGAAAGTTGTTCCAATTATTACGTGTAAGCCATGAAACCCTGTTGCAACAAAGAAAGTAGATCCATAGACCCTGTCGGCGATGGTAAAGGGAGAGTCATAGTATTCCCAGGCCTGTAGTACAGTAAAATATGCTCCTAGGGCTACAGTTAAGAATAAAGCTTGTATAGCTTCGGTACGGTTTCCGGCAAGTATTCTGTGGTGGGCTCACGTTATTGTTACTCCTGAAGATAGAAGGACGGCTGTGTTTAGAAGAGGGACTAGAAATGGGTTTAGGGGAGTTATTCCTGTGGGTGGTCAGGTGACTCCTATTTCTACTGATGGAGCTAGTCTTCTGTGGAAAAATGCTCAAAAGAAAGCGAAAAAGAAGCATACTTCAGAGGTTATAAATAAGATCATTCCATATCGAAGTCCGTTTTCTACGATTGCTGTGTGTCTTCCTTGGAATGTGGCTTCTCGTACAACGTCTCGTCATCAGTTAATCATTGTAGTTATAAGTAAGATAAATCCGACAGCTAGGAGGAGGGTCGATCTTGTATGAAATCATAGGACTAATCCTGCGGTTAGCATTAGGCCTCTTATGGCCCCGGTTAAGGGCCATGGGCTTTGGTCTACTAAATGGTATGGGTGTTGATGAGCCATAATTTTATAGGTTTTGTTGGAGGTAGAAATGTACGAGGGCTGTGAAGACGTAAGCTTGTATGCATGCTACGGCTATCTCTAGAATAAATAGTAAGGCCAAAATTATGAATATTGTTAGTCTGACTATTGGCTTTGAGGCTAAAAGTCATGTAGCTGTGGATAGTAGAAATATTAGAAGGTGTCCTGCTGTCAAATTTGCGGCAAGTCGTAATCCTAGGGCTACTGGTTGTGCAAACAGACTGACCGTTTCAATTCCAACCATCAGAGGAATTAATGTTCTAGGAGTACCTTGTGGTACTAGGTGGCTTAGTCGGCTATTGAAGGCAATATAAAAATCCAAGGATTTTTTACTCTCATTCAGAGAGGTACTCCTAGTCTGTAAGTTAAGGATACGTGGCTTGTTGAGGTAAAGGCGTATGGGAACAGGCCTAGTAGGTTAATGGAGAGGATTAGTATGAATACACTTGTTATCAAACCAGCTCATGGGGCTGTTTTAGGTCTTGTTTTCTGGAATATGATCGTAAGGACTTGATATCGAAAGTTTAGTCAGATTGTTTGAAATCGAGAAGGGGCTCAGTTGGTTGGTGAAATAAAAAACAATCAAGTCATGGCGAGTAGAATGGAAAGAATATTCATTGGCAGAAAGAGTAGTGTGTCTGGGAAAAATTGACCAAAGATTCTGTTAATTATAATCATTGTCAGGTTTTTGTGGTCTTAGTAAGGTTCGATTCTTCTTTTTCAGTGGTTGGTTCTCTTGGTGTTTGGTTGGTCGTTATAATAGCAAAGGCTATGGCCAGGGCTACTCATATTACGAAAAAATTGATGATTCATCATGTAAATTCTAGTTGTGGCACTCCTTAATGATAGAGTCTAACTATCTTCGTTTAAATTAAGAGTTTAATGCTTTTTATAAGCTAATTAAGGGGGTGGGAGGTAGAAGAAAGGTATTCTATTCTTCTAAGAATGTAGATACTCAGTTCTCGAATGTGTTGAATGGAACAGCTTCTATAACTATTGGCATAAATCTGTGATTGGCTCCGCATATTTCCGAGCATTGACCATAAAATAAGCCTGTGCGCGCTGCAAAGAAAGTAGTTTGGTTTAGTCGTCCTGGTACTGCATCCATCTTAATTCCTAGGGAGGGAACGGCTCAGGAGTGTAAAACATCTGCTGAGGATACTAGGACTCGGATTGGGTTTTGCATTGGCAGAATTAGTCGGTTGTCAACTTCTAGGAGTCGTGGGTTTCCATGGGAGAGATCTGTGGTTGGGATCATGTATGAGTCAAATTCTAGGTCTTTGTAGTCTGTGTATTCGTAGCTTCAGTATCATTGGTGTCCTATTGCCTTAATAGTAAGAAAAGGGTCATTTACCTCGTCCATTAGATAGAGAAGTTGGAGGGAGGGAAGAGCAATAAAAACCAATGTTATGGCAGGAACTACAGTTCAGATCGTTTCTAGTTCTTGTCCCTCTAGAAAAAAGCGATTTGTTCTCGAGGAAATAAGGAGGGAGGCTAGTCCGTAAAATACTAATACTGTAATTAATGTGAGGACTATAAGGGCGTAGTCATGAAAGTAGGTTAGTTCTTCCATTAGGGGGGAAGATGCATCTTGTAGGCCGAATTGTGCTCAAGTTGCCATTTAGTGTTGTAAGAGGTTGAGTCTCGCAACCAAGTCAGAGGAGTGTGTTCGTGATAGGGCTACCATTAGGGATAGGCCGAGACTCGCTTCGCACGCAGAGAGGGTTAAAAGGAGGAGTTTGAAAGTGGTTTTTTGTGGTAGAACGAGGTTTGTTTTTCACAAGGCAATTCCTATGAATAGAGAAATTAAAAGGAGTTCGAGGCATAGGAGAATTGAGAGAAAGTGTAATCGATTTAAAAGTATTCCTATAAGTCCTAGGTAAAACATGGAGAGGATTATTATTAATAGAGCGATTTAGGAGTTTTGGGCTTGAACCAAAATTTTTTGAGCCGAAGTCAAGTGTTTTTGTTAAACTAACTCTTAAAATAATTACTTCACAATTATAACTGTTGAAGGAGTTTCGTCAAACGTGTGGTGTGATGGTGGGAAGGAGGCATATTGTCACTCTAAGGAAGTGTAAGAAAACTCTGGCGTGGTTGCTTGCCGTTGAGACGCGAAAGCTTCTCAAATTAGAAATAGGAAAAATAACATTGCGACTAGTGAAATAATTGATCCTATTGATGAAACGGTTTTTCACAGGGTGTATGCGTCTGGGTAGTCTGAGTATCGTCGTGGCATTCCTGCTAGTCCTAGGAAGTGTTGAGGAAAGAAGGTTAAGTTAACTCCAATAAACATTATGAAAAAGTGTACCTTTCTTCATAGAGGGTGGAAGTTGTACCCCGAGAATAGGGGGAATCAGTGTGAGAATCCAGCGAAGATGGCAAATACTGCTCCCATGGACAGCACGTAGTGAAAGTGGGCAACCACGTAGTATGTGTCGTGCAGTATTACGTCTATGGAAGAGTTAGCTAGTACAATTCCTGTTAGTCCTCCTAGGGTAAATAGGAAGACAAATCCTAATGCTCAGAATAGAGGGGTTTCCCATTGAAGGTTTGATCCCTGAAGGGTTGCCATTCAGCTGAATACCTTAATTCCTGTTGGCACTGCTATAATCATTGTAGCTGCGGTAAAGTAGGCTCGCGTGTCAACATCCATTCCTACGGTAAACATGTGGTGTGCTCATACTAGGAATCCTAGGATTCCTATTGCAATCATTGCATAAACCATTCCCAGGTAACCAAATGGTTCTCTCTTTCCGGCGTAGTGGGCAATTACGTGTGAAATCATCCCAAATCCTGGGAGGATAAGTATATACACCTCTGGGTGACCAAAGAATCAAAACAGGTGTTGGAATAAGATAGGGTCTCCTCCTCCTGCTGGGTCAAAGAATGTTGTTTTGATGTTTCGATCTGTCAGGAGCATTGTTATAGCTCCAGCCAGGACAGGTAGTGATAGCAGTAGCAAAAATGCGGTTACAAATACTGATCATACGAATAGGGGAAGTCGGTCGAAAGAAACCCCTGGGGTTCGCATATTAATAATGGTTGTAATAAAGTTTATTGAGGCCAGAATAGATGAAGCACCTGCTAGATGTAGGGAAAAGATGGCTAGATCTACAGATCCTCCTGCGTGGGCTAAATTTCTTGATAGTGGTGGATAGATGGTTCATCCGGTACCCGCTCCTCTTTCTACGCCTGCTGAGGCTAAAAGTAAAATAAATGATGGTGGTACTAGTCAAAATCTCATGTTTTTCATCCGTGGGAATGCCATGTCTGGTGCTCCTATCATTAGGGGGATTAGTCAATTACCGAACCCTCCAATCATTATTGGCATAACCATGAAAAAAATCATTACTAAAGCGTGTGCAGTTACGACTACGTTGTAAACTTGGTCGTCTTGTAGGAGAGAGCCTGGTTGCGCTAGTTCTGCTCGAATTATAACTCTCATGGCTGTTCCAACCATGCCAGCTCAGGCTCCAAAAATTAGATAGAGTGTACCAATATCCTTATGGTTAGTTGAAAAGAATCATCGTCTTAGTTGCATGTTTTTTAAGTCAAAGTTTCTTTAGTGTTTACAATATTGCATGGACACTCTCTTTCTGGTCCTTTCGTACTAAGAAAGAGGGTTACTCGTAGATAGAAACTGACCTGGCTCTCGCCGGTCTGAACTCAGATCACGTAGGACTTTAATGGTCGAACAGACCAACCCTTAAGAGCTTCTGCACCCTTAGGATGTCCCGATCCAACATCGAGGTCGCAAACCTTCTTGTCAATATGGACTCTCAAAGAAGATAACGCTGTTATCCCTGCGGTAACTTGTTCTTTTGATCACCTGAGTGGATCACTTAGTTCTTATTATTAATAGTAGAAGAATTATTTTTCTTTACTTAAGCCTCTTTAGAGGTTTTAATAGCGTAGGGTGATTTTTCTACGCGGTTGCCCCAACCAAAGTTGTTTACAAAAGGCAATAGTCTTCTTGGTCGTAGAATTAGTAAGTAATTAGCGCTCAGAAAGATTTTAATGGTTTTGTCTTTTACTCCAGCTCGACAGGGTCTTCTCGTCTAGCGAGATTATTCCCGCCTCTTCACGGGAAAGTGAGTTTCAGATAAAGAGAAAGGAGACAGTTTAGTTCCGTCTTGCCGTTCATACTAGTCTCTATTTAGGAGACAAATGATTATGCTACCTTCGCACGGTCAAGATACCGCGGCCGTTTAACTATAAGTCACTGGGCAGGCAGGACTCTTTATACTTCTATATGTTTGGCAAAGAGCGATGTTTTTGGTAAACAGGCGAAACTTGTTTTTGCCGAGTTCCTTCTTTCTCTTTTATTTATTTATTATTTCCCCTGAGTTGGAAGACAGCTTAAAAAATTTGGTTTTTAGAAAAAATATTTTTGTTCCGTGGTTAAGCTTGTGTAAATTTAACAGGCGAAATTACTCTTACTCGTATTAGCATAGGTTCTTCCATTAAAGGAGTATCTTGTTAGGTTTATTAGTAGGGTAAGGTTGGTGGTCAGTAATTTTTTGGGAAAAAGTAAAAATAGAGCTTTAACGCTTTCTAAAAAGTTGGCTGCTTCTGGGCCTACTTAGGTTTTAAGTTCCCATTTACTTTAGTTTTTGACTTTACCTAGGGATTTCGGGTTTTCCGGTTTGAGCTTTAGGCTTATCCCTAAAGCTCTGACTTTTCCTTGATTAGTAGAAAAATTTTAGTTTATATTATTAAGTCTTGTTTATACTAATAGGGAGCTTGGCTTAGACCAATTTTACAAGAAACCAGCTATCACTAAGTGCGTTAAGCATTTCACATCTAACCTTTTCTTTTTGTTCTACTATTGCAACAGTAGTTGTTATTCTCCTGTGAGAGAAGAAAAGGTTAGCTCACTTAGTTTCGGGAAAAGAAAGGTATGTCTTTGTTCTTGCTAATCCATTATACACAAGGTAAAAGGGTTTGTCTTTCCTGTTTTTGGTTCTGCTTAAAAGGGTATTTCAAACTTTCCCTTGCGGTACTTCTTTTGTAGGTCTATAGAGGTGGTTCTGATTATCTTACTAAATTGAATAAATGTTTTTGTAATATGGGTTTGTAAGTGATTATAGTTGTAAGTTTAGCCTAGTTTTAAAACTTTTATACATTCATATATAGTGGTGGAATAATTGGCAGGCCAATAGCACTTACGATGAAAACAAAGGACAGAAATCAAGTCTTTGCTGGTAGGGTTGCTCTAGAGGTTCTTTTCCGTCAGGAAGAGAGGGAAACTATGTGTTGTGGGAATAAGGATAGTCTTGTTTTGAAAGCTATTCGCAGGTAGAAAAATAACCTTAGAAGACTGCCTAGTATTAGTAATGAGGATAAAAGTATGAAGTTTTCTTTAACGAGAATTGTCAGAGACAGGAACTTTATCATGAACCCTGTTAGAGGGGGGAGGCCTCCTAGAGAAAGGATCGTTACTATTATTAGTGCAGGTGCCTTGGGAGATATATATGTAGCGACTTTTAGGTGCCCCAATGTAAAGATTTTCAGATGTTCAACTAATAAAAACATTGTTGTTTTTATTAGCAGGTATAAAAAAAGCATAATAAGGGCAATGTTGATGGAGTAGAAAGATGTAATTACTATTCAGCCCATGTGACCTATTGAGGAAAAAGCCAGTATCTTCCGTATCTGGGTCTGATTTAGTCCCCCTCATCCTCCTATAATAACGGAAATTATTCCCGCTAGTATGAGGAGGTTTCTTTTCACTAGTCTGGAAAACGAAAAAAGAAGAATTAGGGGAGCTATCTTTTGTCAGGTAGAAATAATTAAGCCTTGAATAAAGGGGAGGCCTTGTAAAACATCTGGGAATCAGAAGTGGCAAGGGGCTAGGCCTAGCTTGAATGCTAGTGCTATGGATAATGAAATTGTTCTCACTTCTTTTGTTGGGGAGAGAATAGATCAAGAGCCAAAAAATCATGCTTTTATCAGGGCGCTTTTTAATATTAGAGCTGCTCTAATGGCTTGAATAAGAAAATACTTTATTGCTGCTTCTACTTTTCGCGGCGTAAAGTTAGCGCATAACAGAGGAATTAGGGCAAGTGTCCTTAATTCTAGTCCTGTTCATATTATAAACCAATTTTCTCTAGAAACGACTATGAAGGTGCCTAGGACAATTCTCAAGGCAAGGAAGAGGGAGGTTAGGCGGTGCATAGAGCTTGAAGGGACTTTAACCCTTAACTATCTAATTATCAGCTAGACGCCTTGTCTTTTAGGAGCAAGCTCAGGGAGTTAAAATAGTGGGAGAGAAGTTCCGGTTAAAATGGAAATTGCAATAACTGAGCATAGTGCACCAATGGTAAAGGGGAGATATCTCTTCCATGTGAGAAACATTAGCTGGTCATATCGAAATCGTGGATAGGCGGCACGAACTCATAAGAACAGGAGTACTAGAAAGGTTGTCTTTACTCCTATAATAAGTATTTTTAAGGGAAATATTTCTTTCACTGGGGAGGGGCCTCCTAAAAACAAAGTCACAGAGAACAAGTTCATGATTATTATTTTAGCATATTCTGCTATGAAGAATAAAGCGAAAGGGCCTCCAGCATATTCTACTTTGTATCCAGACACTATTTCGGATTCTCCCTCTGTCAGATCGAATGGGCTCGGTTTGTCTCTGCAGGGTGGAAACAATCATACAAAAAGAGGGGTAGACAAGATAGGGCGAACCAAGAGAATT
>JZLH01S0471711.1:40068-50766 GCA_001188425.1 Eucidaris tribuloides
AAGATTTGTACTGATATGCCGTGAAGAGAAAGTCTAGCGGGGTAAAAAAAGAATTGAAACCCGACAATGTCTTCATTGTCGGCTCCTCCCCCACCACCTCCCCGCTTTTCAGTCGCTGAGAAAACATTTTTGGCCGGTTAATTTGTTTTGACAAATTTCGCCCCTCCCTAATATTTACTGTATCTGTATCTTGTTTTTCGGCCCTTTATTACTAGTAGTATTCGTTTTGTAATAAATTATGCAACATGATTTTTTTTTCATAGTAAAGCAGACGTTTGAGACCCCCGCAGACAAAACACGGATATAACTACATTCAACTGACCTAAAAAGAAAACCAAAAACAAAACAGTATTTCATTATTGATTTTTCACTTAAATTCGCATAGAGAATGGAAAATCCAAGATTTGTAATATTTTCTGCACATACTACATAGGTAAGCCTGTTAACGAAATGGGTATTGACAAGACGTGTTTATTAGCTTGTTTATTGTAGTGTAGAGGTTTCTTTGCGTGTACCTGTGGGTGTTCATGTGAGTGGGTGTACTTTTGCGTTTGTGTGTGTGAGTGTATTTGTGTTTGTATTTGTGTGTGTGTATTTGAGTGTTTGAGTGGGAATGTATGTTCGTGTGTATGTTTGTGAATGTGTGTGTATGTGTGTGTATTTCGTGTATGTGTGCGTGTTTGAGTGTGTGGTGTGTGTTTCTGTGTTGTCTGTTTGAATGGGAATGTGTGTTTGTGTGTACGGTATGTGTGTGTGTGTTTGTTTGTGTATGTGTATCTGTGTGTCTGTGTGGCTATGTTTGTCATATAACCAGGCTGATTTAAAAACCATCATGCCTTCTCATACAGTGTAATAGCTCTATATCTATTTATTTATCACTCTCTTTCAATTTCTGAAGTGCTAAAGAATATCTCTCTTTGAGTACTGTGTATGATTATTCAAACTGAAAACCATTACAATGACATTTACAATTTGTTGCAGAAGGGGTGCAATCAATAAAAATCACTTCGCCAGATCTGTGATGTATGTATCACCTACAAATGTCAGGCTTACATGATGTGATGTTAATTTTGACGAGTGCATCATGTTCAATTCATTAGGCATGCCATGCACTCACCAAATAGGTGGGGTGGAATTAATCAAAGGATGACTCCTAAATGTCATTTTTGTAATTCATGCACTATTCCACCGTGTACTGCCAATAGAACTGAGTTGCATCTATAAAATAATATGAGTGTCTTTATTTTGATTCATTTCAATATTTTGTCATCGTTGGTTATCAGTTTACTAAATTCTTACTTAGAGATCAATTTGTTGATGATCAATATGGCCATGAAAGCAGTGACAGAACTGTAAAATTGCAACACGAAGATGATAATGGACTGTATTGTTTTCAATCATGCAATAGACCAACTGGCTGATTTATTTCCATGAATAAATGTAACCAAAACACACACACACACACACACATTCAAACAAAAGATACTAAGTCTATACACAATTCCCTTGTTACTGCTGAGTACTGTGGACATTGTATGGACGAAAGATCCCGTGTTTACATTCGAACAAAATACGTTGTGAGTGACAGGCCAGAAAATGTTAAGAGAACTCACACGCCATATGAAAGCAACATTATGCAAGATTAACTACGGTGCTATACTCATTCCGTTGTAATTCACTCTCTCGCTCTCTTGCTTATTCTGGAACACTTTACACGTTGCTTCCGCATGATTTTCGTCCAATCAATATGCTCCTTTGGGGAAAATGTCCACCTGATTTCCTGATATTTTAAGAGAAATCAATTAAGTCAAGTGCCAATTACCTCTCAGCATCCATATTGGGAATGCAGTCAGAACGATGCACAGTTCATGTCCTATAAAGTCATACAATGAATTTGAAGATCACATTTAATTTGGTTGATTTTACTTAGACGGAAATGGAACGTCAGTAATTATTTTTTTCTATGAAAGAATGATTTATCATTTCGAGGCTGATTTTGTCGATATTTACCAACTGCGTGCCTTTTGTTACGTTGAGGCGCAAAATATAAAATTAACCCCGTACTCGCCAATATTGGCAATCACAAAATGCGGCCAATCACCAGAATAAATTCCCATCACAGAGACGTGTGTATAAGTAGAATACATAGCTGTCAGGAGTTTGCTATAACTGCAGTGAATTCTTAAAAAAAAAAGTTTGCAAATAAAATTAGACAACAAACTGGAACGACACGTGAATTAAATATACCCCGTGGATATCAAGTCACAACTGTCCACTGTTAATGCCTAGTGTAATTATGATTATCCTTGACCCAGTAAGAAAGAAACAAAAATGAACAAAATCTAAAGAACGTAGGCCTACTGCTTGCGCAATATAACGTAGGAGATGCGTCTATTTCTAAGCCATCGTGCCCATGGCTGTCCCATCCGATGCAATGATGATTATGTTAGAAAAACTTTAATGTAATCTGATGATTATTTTTGACGTATGGTATATTGTTTATAAAGTAGTAGTAGTAGTAGTAGTAGTAGTAGTAGTAGTAGTAGTAGTAGTAGTAGTAGAAGTAGTAGTAGAATGACAAAAATAGTGCTTTGGGATAGACATGCACGCCGAGCGATATGATGAAGTATGTTGGTTTTATGGGTGGATTCGAGTTTGATAACACCTTGTTTGCATGAAACGATAGTGCCTCATTAATTCAAATGTAGATTAAAGACTTTTCATGCTCGAATTAACACTTGCCCCTTTGATGCGATCACGTCCACGTATAGCACAATGGACAGCGCCCTCTAAAGGAAATAAGTAGCATTAGTTTAATGGAGCTCAGCGTTTTTGTAGATTTTTCCAACTTTTGTTTGTGTGAACAATAGCAGTATTTTTGCTGTAACAACAATAATAATGGAACGAGATAAAATACTCACCCGTATTTTCATTGTATAAGCTTCCATTATAGTAGAATTGCCAATGCATCGTGTTTCCATAATGCTTCTAGAAGGTAATGTCTTCTTTCAATTCCAAAGACCCATCCGTGCTATTCCATTTGCATGGTTAATAATACCGAATCCCATTACCGTTGGATAGAGCGGATCGACGCATATACCACGTCTTTAATTGTTCTTATATCTCGAGGGACATAATCCAATAGTTCATCTAAAAATTGCTATTGCTTCGGTTTGCTTGATTTCATAACATCGAGGATAGTAAAGGGTGAATTAAGTCGGGCACAAAGACCTCTCTACCGTTCCACGAATAATGCATTAAGTGGGTGTACATCACAGTCAGGTCGGTATAGGTCTAGATATTTTATAATTAATATCCCTCTTTGATTTCTGAGTTTTCTTTCGCTGGACGATCTGTGAGACATTGTTTTAAACCAGATTACGTTGAATGAAATGGATTTCGTGAGAATTAAGAATTAAATGTCAGAATAGTGCTGTTGGGTAAAAAACTAAAATGGATGGTCTGACGACAAGGTGGGCGGTTGATGCAGCGTAATTGGTTGCTGCATTATTAATTACGTGAGTTGTGTCGGTATAATCCAGATCGTCGATCGACCTAATTGCCTGTATACGTGCACTGTTTGGAGGGGAGGAGGGTGACATTCCACCCCTTACAAATGAATTCACATCCTTAACTCAATGGTACTGATAATGATGATTGTAGTGGTGACGATACTCAAAATTAGGAAAAGGAAACCTAATGATGAAGAAGAAGAAACGTAAAAAGAAGGGGCGGAGGAGAGGAGATGGAAGGAGAAGGAAACGAGGAACTTATTGTGTGAGAGGGCGCGCATGTGCTCATGTCTAAGTAAGTAAGTTTGGAGCAGAAGAAGAAGAAGAAGAACAACAACAACAACAACAACAACAACAACAACAAGGAAAAGAAGGAGAAGGAGCAGAAGAAGAAGAAGAAGGAGAATAGTAGTAGTAGAAGTAATAGTAGTAGCAGTAGTAGTAGTAGTAATAGTAGTAGTAGTAGTAGTAGTAGTAGTAGTAGTAGTAGTAGTAGTAGTAGTAGTAGTAGTAGTAGTATTAGTAGTAGTAGTAGTAGAAGAAGAATTAAAGGGAGAAGGAGCCAGCAAATAACAGGCATAAGTTAAGAAAAAAATTGAGTTCTTGCCAACCAATCAGATCGCACGTGCCATGCGTGACAGATGCATGCCACCTGACGTGTGTTAGTCCCTCCGTGGTAATGTATGCATTGTTTGAATCGATAAGCTCCTCCCCTTATAGCTGTTTCTGCAAGTTTTATCCCGGGATAAAAATTGCAAAGACGTAAAATAGTAGCAGCGACAGTAGCAGTAGAAGTAGTAGTAGTAGCAGTAGAAGTAGTAATAGAAGTAGTAGTAGTAGTAGTAGTAGTAGTAGTAGTAGTAGTAGTAGTAGTAGTAGTAGTACTACTAGTAGTAGTAGTAGTAGTAGTAGTAGTAGTAGTAGTAGTAGTAGTAGTAGCAGTAGTAGTAGTAAAACTAGTAGTATGGTAGTAGTAGTATCAGGAGTTTCTTCTTTCTGTGGACAAGCCTATGTAGTAGTTCTACCCGCGTATTAACGTAATATACACATTTCCCCTGCCCGACTCTTAGGATTGGGGTGATATTTGTTTTACGTGCATCTGATGATACCAACCGGATTAAATTTTGAACTCGAATGCTCCCTAGACAGTATCATCCACTCCTAACATATAGTCCAGCAGCCAAGGGGGTTAACCTTGTTTTAGGGTCTATAGTTTTTTTCTTTGCAGATTATGCTTCCTAGGACCATCACTTTGAACAATCTGGAAACTGACACTCTGTCAGCCTTGAGCAATTTGAGATATGCGCAAAAAACAAAATGGCCGCCAAAATGTCCGATTTTTGTATAAAAAACTATAAAAGCGTATTTTTGTTTTTGTAACAGACTACTAGTTGTGTATATTTTTAGAAGTACATCACCCTAGACAAGACTGGAGGCATTGTTTCATCATAGATGACATGTTAATTTGCATATTTCCAATAAATCACTATGTTAGTCTTAGTTCGAGACCCTGCAACTTCCCCTTCCTCCAAATAGACACATTGCGGCCGGGTGAGCATCCAGGGCCTGTGATGTCGGGCCCATATACCCTGAACCAACACATTAATCTTAGTTTAATGTAGTTGGCTGATAACAGTAAATTCTTTAGAATAGGATGGGCTCATTCTGTCAGCCATGAGCAATTTGAGATATGCGGAAAAAACAAAATGGCCGCCAAAATGCCCAATTTTGTACAGAAAAATACAAAAAAAATGAATTTTGGTTTTAGTAATGGACTGCTAGTTGTGGATATTTTTAGAAGTCTGTTACTTGAGACAAGTCTGTTAGTGTTGTATCATAACAGATCACATGTAATTTGCACATTTACAATTAATCTTTATGTTAGATGCACTGTTCCTTCCTCCAAATAGACGCCTTGATGCCGATTGAACACCCGAGGCCTGCCATGTTTGTCCCATATAATGTCAACACACTAGTCGTATAGTTCAAGGCAGTTGACTGACAGTAATTTACTTAGAATGTGATGAGCTCATTTAAAAGTCTGGAAGCCAGAATACTAAAATGTCAGTATTTGTCAATACAAAATGGCTTCCAAACTAAATCATTTTTACAGACAAAAAGCACAAGTCAATATTTCATTTGTATTAAAGGTCTATATCTATATGGCCATATCCCCAAGTCTGTAAACCTTAAAGATGCATCTTCTCCTCCTTTATGCTTCAAACAAAGATAGTGAATTAGATATAAAGTGTTGCAAGCTTGTTATGTTAGCATATCACTTTTAAGTATCAATTCTTCTAGTCTTTATGCTCCATGTTGTGATGGATGGTACGTGACTACCTATTAGTTATGGTATCATCCAGTATTGAATGCAACAGTTCTGTTCAAGAATGGGTCAATTGACCCTGTCATTTATATGACTTGCAGGAAAAAAATTTGTTCATGAGGGAGCTGGACGTCAAAGATAAAATCTACCCATTTGCCGACCAATCACTCTTTGATATACAGAACATATGAAGAGCTTAGTTCCAAAAGGCGCCAAATCCACTTTAGTAACTTTGGAGAAAAATGCATTTCTTTACCCGAGTTTGTATACGCACCTATGGAAAAAATAAAATGAAAACCCGAGATGTTTCGTACTTGCTCGTAGAATTTGACTTTTAATTTTGTACTGTAACAAGATAAGTGGGTATCAAATGTGTTGATATTAATAACTCATTTTTGGGTGAAAGTGGATTTAGCACCTTTTGGAACTAAGCTCTTAATATAACAGAGATGATTCTAAGCTTACAGGATCATAATTCGGATCTTTGATTTCAGAAGAGGATCATGGTGGAATTTTGCAAGCACCAAGAACATTAACATATGCTCTTTTCATCAGATCAGGCAAAGGCAGAACATTAATATGCTCTTTTCATCAGAGCAGGCAAAGGCAGGTGGATTGGCTATCGACATGCACAAATAATCCAGTATTTTTATGTCCAAACCTTTCCTTTCCAGAGTTCAAATTATAATTAGCAAATTGTCTCCAATCTGGATGCGAGCGAGTTTGAGCTTACGGTAATCTTTTACTTATAGAATTATATAGAAGAATTAGCTCATCATTTCGAAAGCATTTTTGTGGTCATTGACTAGTGATGTCTCCCCACCCCTGGAATTGTATACATAGAGTTTCTTCTGACTGGGATGTGCAACTGGAGACAAAAACGACTTACCAAATTTTAACCATTTTCTTAAGAATCAAAATTCGGGAAGGGAACCTTTCCTAATAAGGAGTTTAAAAGAATAATGAAATAATTTTGAAGCAATTGTAAGTGATTTTTTTTTATATCACACATTTGCGCAAAATACCCCCATATATCCCCTTGGTTGTTGAGCCTACATTTTCTGAAAATAAAAAAGGATTCTTAAAGTGACAAATTCCTGGAAAATAACGATAATCCAAACTTACTGGTAAGAAAACGAGCACGGCATCTTAACGTAAGCGAAAATATACTTTATATGCTACAAACTCGCAAATGTGAATTACAGCTTAGATAGATAGATAGATAGATAGATAGATAGATAGATAGATAGATAGATAGATAGATAGATAGATAGATAGATAGATAGATAGATAGGTAGATAAAAATGGATTTATTGAATATCAAAAGCAGTGATAGATAGATAGGTAGATAAAAATGGATTTATTGAATATCAAAAGCAGTAAAACATCGCAGCCAAAAGGCTGAATTGCGTAAAACTTACAATTAAAATAATCAATGGAAATTGACATACAGGTATAATAATTAACAAGTAAGATATGCCGTTTAAAAATCTAGAATGATAATCAATATATATTTTATTTTAATTTTCAATATGTTTTCGATAATGACTTGTTTGAGTACCTTAATGAAGAATTTGTATTATGATTCAATGTTGACGTAAAATTTATAACAATTTGATAATAAACCATTTTAATGCGACAAAATAAGCATAATTTAATTCTATGAAAATACATGTATATTGCACTCTATTATTCTTAATCATCAAATATAAAAAGTAAACATTAAATTAAATGTACTGTAAAATAATATGATTCAGTTGTACTACCTGTATATAATTCAAAGGAGAATACTGCATGGCAGATAATTAATTTAACTCGGTAACGGAAGAGTAAAACAATTAAAAGACACTTCTTTAAAGAAAATAGCAAAATGTTTTTAAATCAGTAGTCCACCTTCCCCCAGTTGTTCCGATAGCATGTAAAGGCACATTAAAAGAATTAACGGAATACATGTAATTATATTCATTCAGCATGACATTTGTTCATTTTGGTTCATGTTGACGTAAGATTTGAAAATAATTCGATAATAAGCCATTTCAATACGACAAAGTAAGCGTAAATTAAATCTATAAATAAAAGTATTGCACTGTATAATTCTTAACTATTTCGTATCAAAAAGAGAGTAAATATTGAATGTAATGAAAATAAAAATAGTAACTGGATTCAGTTGTATAATTCAAAGTAAGATGCTGGCAGACATAATTATCATTTAACCCGGCAACAGAGAAGTAAATTAAACAATTTGTGGATATTTCATTATAAAACGATTACAATTTACAAACATTTTATCTGAGTTTTGTTTTAATTAGTAGTCCCCCACCACCCCCAAGCATGTAAAAGTGCATTAAAACATTAACAGTATAATTATATTCATTCGGCATAACATTTGTTGTATTTGATTACTTCGAGTTCAAAAGGCGAATTAAAGCTGGGACGGAGCTGGGATGGGACTATTCTTCATTCTGTTAGTCTTACAACGCAGTTCGGGAATCTTGTTAGAGTATCTGAGTACTTTTCTTTTGCTGGGATACGTGGGTAGCTTTTAGTATTTTGTCCCAATATTCGATTCTAGTGACTAGTATGTCATTTCTGACCATATAACCTCACTGGAGTTTTCCCAGTTGATGGCTGTTCATTAGCCACAAAATAAATGGACTATTTTTGAAAAACAAAAACAAAAACAAAAACACACTATATTTTTTGTGTGTAAAAACATGGACCTCCATCCATGTTAAAAAAAATAGTTTGGGTCATTTTGCTCTTGATACGTATTTCAAATTGGTCAATGCTGATTAAGTACCATCTTATGAAAATTAGCAGTTACTTGAGATAACGCAACATTTTCAGACTTCTCTCAGGTAATGGACTTCGAGAAATATACGCAGTTAGGATTCTTTTAAAGAATATAAACGTATTATTAAACGCTGTCATTCATTATGATTCATCATTACAAAAATGTATTTTATGGTGGCCATTTTGTTTTGTTTTTGTGCATACCTTAAATTGCTCAAGGCTGACAGAGTGACAGTTTTAAGATTTTTTTTAAATTAATGGTTGTAAGAATCATAATTATAAGTAAGACTAATCATGTGTTGAGGAGAGGCTTCATCTGCCGGACATCGCAGGACGCAGGCCTTGGGGTGCTCACCCGACCGCGCCGCTGTGCGTCTATTCGGAGGAAGATAAAGTCGCAGGGTCTGGAAGTGAAACTAACATAGTGATTAATTGTAAACAGGTAAATTAACATGTGATCTGTTATGATACAACACAAACAGACTTGCCTTAAGTAATGGACTTCTAAAAATATACACCACTAGTAGTTCATTACTAAAACCAAATAAGTTTTTTTTTCTATAGAAAAATAGGACAGTTTGGCAGCCATTTTGTATTTTTTTTCTCGAATATGTCAAATTGTTCAAGACTGACAAAATGAGCCCATCCTATTCTAAAGAAATTACTGTTATCAGCCAACTACATTAAACTAAGATTAATGTGTTGGTTCAGGGTATATGGGCCCGACATCACAGGCCCTGGATGCTCACCCGGCCGCAATGTGTCTATTTGGAGGAAGGGGAAGTTGCAGGGTCTGGAACTAAGACTAACATGGTGATTTATTGAAAATATGCAAATTAACATGTCATCTATGATGAAACAATGCCTCCAGTCTTGTCTAGGGTGATGCACTTCTAACAATAGACACAACTGGTAGTCCGTTGCTAAAACAAACATACGCTTTTATAGTGTTCTATACACAAATCGGGCATTTTGGCGGCCATTTTGTTTTTTGCGCATATCTCAAATTGCTCAAGGCTGACAGAGTGTCAGTTTCCAGATTGTTCAAACTGATGGTCCTAGGAAGCACAATCTGCAAAGAAAAAAACTATAGACCCTAAAACAAGGTCCTGCCCAAAATCTGGATTTGGCTGCCGGACTAATACTCTTGCCGATACAAATCAATATTTGGCGGACACACTCCGTTTCAAACGTCCATTTGATATTGTACCCCCTGAGGATTCGTCTACCCCCCCCCCCGTCTCATCGGCCATGACAGCCCCAGTTTCAGGTATCTGGCTTTTGCATAAAGGATCACTGTCGAAGCTGTATGAAATAGCTCCCTCTTTGGACAAAAAATGATGAAAAGGAGTTATGTTTTGTTGTCCACAATTCAACCTGTTAAGCCGAAAAAGGTAACGTTCGTTGTCCATTTGCAGTTTTCAGACCGTGGCAATGCAACAACACTTTATTCATGAATGTGCCTGGTTTTAAAGAGAATACACAGTACTAGTTGGTGATAAAAACTCTTTCATCAAAATTTCACATTTCATAGGTTTCCAGGTGAGAGTAAATTACATTTGCATTATAATGTGGGACCAATTCACTTCATATGCAATAAAAGTTGAGGGATTGGCTGTTTTAACAGGTGAAGTTTTCCATTGGAACTTCTCATTCCAATGCTAAAGTGTGTACGTCAACAATAACCAGTCCCACATATTGATTTATGTGTTAGTACTTTGTCAGCAGATTTGTCAAAAACGAAGTGTTCTGTTGTTTTCAATTACTCTCTCCTGTACAATAGTGACATTTTCAGAATACCATCTGTTCACAGAAGGTTTGAAAGCAGCTGCTATTAAAATGATGTTGTTCTGCAAGTACTCAACCAGTACTGTGTATTCTCTTTAATTCTGGTTCCAATGTCCACTCTACGTGCAATCCGTTTCGCACAGAACCCATCGCGCTCAAGCTGATTGGGATGCACGAGGTCTTTGATGTCGATTTCTGGCAGCGATTCGATGACTACGTCGCCGCAGGAACGTGCGACCCATCTTGGATAAACAACAGGGAAAGTATACAACAAAACGT